>VDFB02337926.1:0-63987 GCA_007258455.2 Sequoia sempervirens
CTCATAGCAGACTATTTTTATAGGTTGACAGGAGCAAGGTACTTCACCAAATTGGACCTTAAGCATGGCTACTATCAAGTCTAGATTGCCTAGGTGACAAAGAGAAGATGACAAACACCACCAAGTATCATTCCTCGAGTTTTTGGTTATGTCATTTGGCCTTTGCAATGCCCCGACCACTTTTTGCAGTTCAATGAATGACGTCTTTTGTCCACTATTGGATAAGTGCGTGCTCGTATACCTGGATGATATTTTGGTCTTTAGCAAGGCCCCAGAAAAGCACACGACCTTCTTGATAGAGCTCTTTGAACCCTTATGGAATCACCACCTTTTTGTGAAATGAATGACGTCTTTTGTCCACTATTGGATAAGTGCGTGCTCGTATACCTGGATGATATTTTGGTCTTTAGCAAGGCCCCAGAAGAGCACACGACCTTCTTGATAGAGCTCTTCGAACCCTTATGGAATCACCACCTTTTTGTGAAAAAGGAAAAATGCTCATTTCCATAGAGGGAGGTCGAATTTCTTGGACATGTGATAGGTAATGGTTTTTTGAAACATGACTTGGAGAAGTTGAAAACAATTCGAGATTGGGAGCCCTTGCAATTGGTTCACGAGGTACGTCAACTTTTAGGCCTTGTCAACTATTATAAGAAATTTGTACTAGCGCATTCAAGAATTGTTGCCCGTCTTGCGAATCTCCTCAAGGAGGAGCTTAGATGGAAATGGGTAGAAAAGCAACAACAAACATTCAATGAGTTAAAGGCCAAGTTATGTGTAGAGCCAGTGTTTTCTTTACCTGACATCAGTAAGACCTTCGAAGTCCAAACGGATGCATTAGACTATCCTTATGTAGGATGAACACCTTGTCACATTTGAGTCATGAAAGTTGAATGATGGGGAACGAAGATACCCAACTCGTGAAAAAGAGATGATTGGGATTATACATTGTCTATGTGTGTGGCGAAATTACCTCCTTGGGGTCCCATTCACGGTGAAGACGAACAACATCAACTTGGCCTATTTCAAAAGTCAAGCGAAGTTTAACTCAAAGTAGGCTCTTTGGCAGGAGTTTCTTGCTGAAGTTAACATGGACTTGGTTTATAATCTAGGCAAACAAAATGTTGTAGCTGACACATAGATTCAAAAGGCTTAGCTTGCTGCAATACAAGAGTAGCATGGACTCAAGAGTTTGGAAAACAAAGTAGTCCTATCAGACGAGATCTTAGATCAGATTAGGGAAGGCTTAGAGATGGACTTGCAAGCAGTTTAGTTGGTGAACCAAGTCAAAAAAGATAGAACTCAACAACTTCACATCAAGGACAAACTCTTGATGTTCACGCAAGATCAAGTCTACATTCCTAAATGGAAAGACCTAAGGAAGGAGTTGATCCATGCACGGCATGATACGATTTTGGCAACACACCCAAGAGAGATAATTGTGGCATTGTTGGAACGAGAGTTCTTCTAGTTGAAGCTAATGGAGGATGTTCAAGACTATGTGAAGCCTTGCTTGATCTATCAACAAGACAAATAAGTGAGAACACTATTGGGTGGATTGTTGTAATCACTCCCCGTACTAGTTTACCATTGAGCCAGTGTCAACATGGATTTTATAACTCAGTTGTTGGAAGTGGATGGCTTGACAAGCATCATGGTTGTAGTTGATTGTTTTTCCAAGTATGGAACCTTTGTTGCGTGCAAGCAACCTTGCAAAGTGGAAGATGCAACTGAGTATTTCTTTCGGTATGTGGTAAAGTGCTGCAGCATCCCACTTAGTATCATCTTCGATCCAAACCCCAAGTTCACAAGCAACTTCTAGGCAGAGCTATTTAAGCTCATGGGGACCAAGATCCTCATGTCAACAAGCCATCATCCTCAAACGGATGGGCAGACAAAGTGGATCAATGCAGTCTTGGAGGATTACCTTAGGCATTTTGTTTCAACGGACCAAGCTAATTGGTCATCGCTATTGAACTTGATAAGTTCAGTTATAATCTTTAGAAGATGGGGTCAAACAAATTCTCCCCATTCCAATTGGCAACAGGACAACAACCTTTGACTCCGCATACCATTTTGTGAGGCTACCTCAACTTTGGTAGCTCGGATGCAAGTATCTACAAAAATGGAATGACAGGGTAGACCTAGCAAGGTACTACCTAACCAAGGCAAGTGATCTGATGAAGGGGGACACTGAATCTCACAAAAGGCCAGTAGAGTTTAGTGTAGGTGACAAGATTCTATTGAGAATGGATCCAAATCAGTTCAAGCCTCCATGAGGAATGAATTCAACACACATTTTCCGAAATGACAGACCTTTTGAAGTGTCCTCTTGAGTTGGAAAGGTGGCTTATCGACTCAGGTTGCCCTTGCACCTCAAAGTTCATCCAATGTTTCATGTAAGCCAATTGAGACCCCACCATGCTGATGACGAAGACCTACTTAGAAATGTTCTGACATGTGGCCTAGCTAATGTGATTGACTAGCTTGAGCATGAGGTGGAAGAAATAGTAGACATGCGTGAGCTTGGTTTTAACAAATTCAAGTTGCAAGAGTTTCTTGTGGTTTGGAAGAACAAGCCATGCCATGAGGCTACTCGAGAGCGAGGTGAAGCACTATGGAAAATCATAGTCCAATTTGCAACATAGTCCATAACCTTCTCTTCGTTTTTCCATAGGGCTTCACTTCGCTCCCAGGTAGCCTCATGGCACGCTTGTTCTTCTAAACCACAAGAAACTCTTGCAGCTTGAATTTTCCAAACCCATGCTCATTCATGTCTACTATTTCTTCCACCTCATGCTTGGGCCAGTTTATCCCATTGGTTGAACCACATGTCAGAATGTTTCTAAGTAGATCTTTGCCGACGACATGGTGGGGTCTCACTTGGCTTACATGAAACACTAGATGAACTTTGAGGTGCAAGGGCAATCTCAACTGATAGGCCACCTTTACAACAACCCTTGACTCTACATACTGTTTTGTGAGGCTACCTCAACTTCGGTAGCCCGAACGCTAGTATCTACATGAATAGATTGATAGGGTAGACCTAGCAAGGTACTACCTAATCAAGGTAAGCAATTAGATGAAGAGGGATGCTGAATCTCATAGAAGGCCAATAGAGTTTAGTGTAGGCAGCAAGATTCTATTGAGAATGGATCCAAATCAGTTCAAGCCTCCACGAGGAATGAATGCAACACTCACTTTCCAAAATGATAGACCTTTTGAAGTGCCCGCTTGAGTTGGAAAGGTGACTTATCGACTGAGGTTGCCCTTGCACCTCAAAGTTCATCCAATGTTTCATGTAAGCCAATTGAGACTCCACCATGCCGATGACAAAGATCTACTTAAAAACATTCTGAGATGTGGCCCAACTAATGTGAATGACTGGCTTGAGCATGAGGTGGAAGAAATAGTAGACATGCGTGAACGTGGGTTTGGAAAATTGAAGCTGCAAGAGTTTCTTGTGTTTTGGAAGAACAAGCTACACGATGAGGCGACCTGGGAGTGAGGTGAAGCACTATGGCAAAGCATAGTCCAATTTGCAGTGTAGTCCATAACCTTCTCTTCACTTTCCCATAGCGCTTCACCTTGCTCCCAGGTTGCCTCATGGCACGATTTGTTCTTCCAAATCACAAGAAACTCTTGCAGCTTGAATTTTCCAAACCCATGCTCATGCATGTCTATTATTTCTTCCAACTCATTCTTAGGCTGGTCTATCACATTGGTTGGACCACATGTTGGAATGTTTCTAAGTAGATCTTCGTCGACGACATGGTGGGGTCTCAATTGGCTTACATGAAACATTGGTTGAACTTTGAGGTGCAAGGGCAACCTCAGCCTATAAGCCATCTTTCTAACTTAGGCAGACACTTCAAACGGATTGTCATATTAGCGAATGAGTGTTGCATTTATTCTCTGTGGAGGCTTGAACTGATTTGGATCCATTCTCAATAGAACCTTGCCACCTACATTGAACTCTACTGGCCTTCTGTATCCCTCTTCATCCGATCACTTGCTGTAATGTCCCCTTCCAAGGAGTAGTCAGCAATGATCACTTAGTCTAATTTATTCACATAGGCTTATGTCAAGTAGTAAGGGAATAAATTAAATTATTTATTTTAAATTGTCCAATAAAGTAACATTTTATGGATAACTTAATTAATTTACTAAAGTGATTAAAGTGAAAATTATAAGAAATATTAAAAGGGTCACTTTATTATTTGACCTTAATGAAAGTTTAAAAAGTGGGTATTTGAAAAGGCCTTTGGGAAAGTTCCTTGGGTTTAATAAAAGAAGATTTTTGAGCTCATTTTGGTTATGCTGGATTATTTATCTATTGTGAATTTTGGAGATCTTCTTGTGAAGCAAACCCTTGGACGAAAACCTAAGGGAAATCACTTTCGGTAGTGAGAAACCTGCCCTATTTGATCATAGGTGAATTCATATTTCGAATGGGATTCATCGATGGAGTTCAATTTTGGAAATTTGCGAAGTCTTGACACAAGACAAATTTCAGAGTTTGGAGGATTTAAGATATGGTATTGAAAGCATTAATATTATTATTAATACCTCTGTGTAATAGCTAAAAATGTTTTGAAGTCGTTCACATAAGGTCAATTTATTATTACCATAATAGGCAGGTTGATGAATTATTTTAAGCTTTGTCAGTTTTTCTCTGCTCATGACATCACTTAACGGCTCACACTTCTAGAGAGCCCATACTCTTCTGCCAGCCACCATGGGAATCGGCTTATGTGGTGGTTGCCATACAAATTAAACCTGCCCTACCATTCTTTGAGAGCCATCATACAGTTGTAAAAAGGAAGTTTTCGACAGTTGGTGACCATTAAAGTTGATGCTGGTCAAAGTATGGGTTAAAGCATTTCTCAGGTCAGCCACTATTTTAATGAATATTTTCTGATTGTAAATTCTGTTAATATCTGTTTAAAACAACAATATTGAATCATTGTAGTTTATTCTCTGTTATATATAAACTACAATATTTGGTATAAGGTTGAATTGTTAAATAATAAATTATGTGAATTGAGTGGTGATATTCTGATATCTTCAAACAAACAAGCAAACTGAAACCAAATACAGCTGTGCTATCAACTGTTTGACAAAATGCCCGCAGCTTTAAATTGAGAAATTTGCAATTTTTTGGGTAAGAGTTCTTACAGTGGTAATCAAAACTTGGAGCTTGCCAGCCTGTTGGGTTGAAATATTTGATGGCTGAAATATTTAATGAATTCAGAAGACTGGGAAATATCACTTATAGGAAGGCAAGAGAAAGGGGTGTCCTTAATTCTGGTTCAGAAGAAGAAAGCATAGGGGATAGACATGTCAAACAGGAACAACAAGACCCTATTATTTTGGCTATGATTTGGCTAGGGGACAACAACAATTAGTTTAGACCTTAACTCAAATAATGGAAACCATGAATGAAATAACAAAAATAATCAGGATGGTCATGATAACAATGGCAATCAAGGTGAAGGAAGTAAAATCAGTGTTCCCATAAACACTTCCAGGACAGCAAGTAGAACAGATCCTAGGCGTCTAATTACTGAATTCTTGGAGGGACTACCTAGAGAGCAAGCAAGACTACAGGTTGGTGGAGAAGGAAGGGGTGATTACTTGCGAAGTATCAATCTTTGGGTGATGAGTTTCACGCTTCCATGTCTTTGGTAGATTTTTGCAATATTAAATACAGGAACAGACCTAGAGGTGAAAGAGGACAAGGCTACAACAAATATTTGCAGCGTAAGGTGGGTAAGATTACCATCCCCAGTTAAGATGGTTCAAGCAAGTGTATTGCTTGTGCTTGGGTGCAGAAGTTAGACTCAGCTGAAGCCTATGACAGAAGTGGAATCAATCAAGTATGCTTCACTGCTTCTCAATGGGGAAGCACACGAGTGGTGTTACCATGGATTAGTGACTTTGGGGCATGATAGTATCACCTCCTATGCAAATTTTACACAGAGATTGATGGACAGATTTAACAGGAAGGGTTTGGAACTCCATTTCAGAGAGTTGGCATAGTTGAAACAGGTTGGTTTAGTTGAATCTTATATATCAGAGTTCCAAAAGTTATCAGTGATGGTCATAGATGCGTCGAAGCACAGATTGACTATTCTATTCATGGAGGGATTGTCAAAACCTCTTTGAGGTTTGATCAAAGCATTTGATCCCAATACCTTGTAGGATGCCATTAAGAGGGCTAGAAACATGGAGAATTCAACCCCTAGAAGTAGGTTTCCACCTATAAGCTATTTCAGAATAAAAAAGCTAAGAAACCTTTTCAAAAGGAGTGGCCGAAAAAGAACACAATGGATGGTGAAGTTTGGAATTAACTTTGCAGAAAAAAGTTACATTTCAGCTACAAGGAGCCTTGGAAACCTGGCTACAAGTGATTAGGAAAGGGAAAAGTTCACTACATTGAGGTAGTTTTAGATGGTGAAGAGGAAGAGAAAGTAGAAAGAGTTGATGGCAGTGAACATAGTGATTCAGATAGTGAGCATGGGAAGGGGGATGAGCATCCACGTAAGGAGATGAAAGGTGGAATTATAGCTATGCTCTTTGGCACTTCTAGATATAACTCTTTCAAAGTTCACGAGGTTCTTTAGGGGCAGCGAGTTACAATTTTGATTGATAGTGGGGCTACTCACAATTTTATTGACCCAACTTTGGTGGCTAAGAGAGGTATCTAGGTAGAGGACTTTCAGGGCTTTAATGTTGTAGTGGCGGATGGCTTCAACATATCTTGCACTAAATGGGTTCCACAATTGAATATTGGTTTAGGCAATTATACTGTTACATATGATTTTTATGTGGTGGTTCTTGGTGATACTAATGCCATTTTGGGCATCTAGTGGCTTCACTGATTGGGGAAATACTCATAAACTTTCAGACCATGGAGTTGAAGTTCAGAGCAGATGGTAAAAAGTTAGTCCTAAGAGGTATGTCCAATGGTGCACCTAGGATCATATGAACGAAGAGGATGGAGAGCGTATTTAGGCATGAAGATGTTGCATGGGCAGCCCAGTGTTTAATTTCATCCAAGGCCCCTTTTGAAAGCAGTGCACAACATCATGTGGATATTCAATCAATGTTGGACAAAAACAATTTGGTTTTTAGTGAGATTCCTCTTGGGAGACCTCTTGATCAGGGTTTTGAGCATGTGATTGAGCTAGAGGAGGGCTCTAAGCCCGTCATTACCACACCTTATCGACATCCTAAATGGTTTAAGCAGATAGAAAAAGCGATTAAGGAGTTATTGGACATGGGTCATATACGACCTAGCTTGAGTCCCTTTGCTTCTTTAGTTGTTCTGGTGAAGGATGGGACCATGCAAATGTGCATTGAATAAAAAGACAATTAAGAACAGGCATCCTATCCCTAGGATTGATGAGTTGTTGGATGAACTACATGGCGTCGTATACTTTTTGAAGATTGATCTCAGATCTAGATACCATCAAATTAGAGTGAGGGAGTAGGATATACACAAGACAACATTTAGGTGTCATTATGGGCACTACGAGTTTCTTGTCATGCCATTTGGTTTGACCAATGCTCCTGCCACCTTCCAATCTTGCATGAACCACATTTTTAACAAACAATTGCAAAAGTTTCTTTTGGTGTTCATCGATATTATTTTATACAATAAGACGTGGGAGGACCATATTAGACATCTTGATGAGGTTTTGGGCATCATGGAGTCTCAGTCACTATTTACAAAAGCTTCTAAGTGTGAATTTGGGTTGACAAAGATTCTTTATTTGGGGCATGCGATTGGTGCAAATGGAGTCTAGGTTCATCAAGAGAAGATTCAGGCCATTATGGATTGGCCCCTACCAAAGACATTGATTGATTTGAGGGGATTCTATGGTCTCTGTAGCTACTACAGGAGATTTGTGAAAGGGTTATCACAACTTGGTGCACCTCTCACTAATATAACGAAGAAAGGAGCTTTTAGGTAGTCGAATGAGACTCAACGCACATTTGATAGACTTAAGGAGGTAATGAGTACTTGTCATGTGTTGGCATTACCTGAATTCTCTCAACCCTTTGTTTTGGAGTGTGATGCTTTAGGTGAGGGGATTGGGGCAGTATCGATGCAAAATAGGCATCCCATTGCGTATGAGAGTAGGAATCTTTGAGATGTAGTGAGATTGTATTCCATCTACGATAATGAGATGCTTGCCATCATGCATGCATAGGAAAAGTTTAGACAATACTTGGTAGGTGTAAAATTTGTTGTAAGAACAAAACATAACCTGAAATACTTCTTGGAGCAGAAATATTTGAATGAGAGGCAGTAGAAGTGGGTGAGTAACATATAGGCATATGATTTTGATATAGAATATGTGAGGGGAAAGAAGAATATAGTGGCAAATGCACTTTCTAGAAAACCCGCTATTTGCTACTTGTCAGAGAATTCAGACGATTGGGAGGCTCATCTCTTAGTTGAGTATTCCAAGAACATTTTTGCATGTGAATTGATGGATGGTAAGGTTCAAGATGATAGATACAAGGTGGTGGATGATATCATCTACTACAAGGACAAGATTTACTTGGTTCCTAAATAGAAGCTTATGGAATTTTTTTTGAGAGCCATACATGATACCCTCTTGTAGGACATCCTAGGGTACTTCAAGACCTACAAGTAGGTTAGGGAGACATTCTCATGGAAGGGTCTCAAAGATGATGTCTTGTGGCATGTTCGTGAGTGCATGACTTGTCAACAGAACAAGTCAAAACACACTTTCCAAGTTGGTTTGTTATAGCCATTACCCATTCCTGAGTAGAAGTGGGAAAGTATATCGATGGATTTCATTACAGGTCTACCAAAGGTACAAAACAAAACATTGTATTTCGTGTTAGCTGATCGGTTGACCAAGTTTGCAAACTTCTTTGCTATTTCATTGGAGTTTAAGGCACCTGCTATCATGGAATCTAGCAGCGCTCGATTCACGGATAACCCCCCTACGAAACTTGTCCGTTTCCTAGGATTCGTGAAGTTCAAGTACGCATAACGAAGTATTTTCAAGCCACCTCGAAATGCGTTCTGTTGTCCTGAATTTTTGACTCGTCTTAAAAATTCAGATAACCAATCAAAATTTTCATAAAATTTGAGACTTTTCTTCTCTAAGGCACGCATTACGAGGTGCAACGAGTGACAAATCTCATTTTTAGGTTTACAAACCTTTGGGCTATTCTTTTTTCCTCTTTCGTTTCCATTTTCGTCAATTTCTGAGTCATTTTTAGTGTCTTTTTGACCAATTTCGGGTTTTTGAAGTAACTCAGCAAATAGGGAAATTTTGACTTGGAAGCAAAATTGCTAAAATGTTCAAAAATCCCGAAATTGCTTAAGTCACTCTAAAAATCCGAATTCTTTTAGAGTCTTCATTTTTGACAAAAAGCAAAATTGCTATATGGTTTAAAAAACCCGATTTGCTTTATGCAAAATTGTTAAGTGATTTAAAAAGTCCGATTTGCCAAAAGTAAGATTGCGTTGGAGTTGAAAAAGCCCAATTCACTGCAATTGCATCCAAAAGGTGCGAATTTGTTAAAATGAAATTGCTAAGTGATTTAAAAAGCCCGATTTTACAAAAAGAACTTGTTATGACTTCTTAAAAACCCCGATTTCATGTTTTGATGACATTTTCATGTTGCAAAAGACTTCAAAAAGTCCGACGCCATTCTGGTTCGAACTATTTGAATCCTTTTTGGCTTTGACTTCCCTTTTTCAAGGAGATTTTATCGACCTCAATGCTTGAAGTTCGGATTTTTAGCAATAAATAGCCATCACTCTTTCATTTTCTGGACGTGCCTAGGGTTTCTTCATCATTATTTTCATTTGCAAACTCGTTTTCAGGTATGTTATATTTTTATTGGTCTCTTTTTAAACGTTTTTCTGCTACTTACCATTTTACATTAACGTCATTGTCATTCATGTATTATGTTCCAGTTTTTAACATCTTTTTCCAAAACGCGTTTTTATTTCTTCACGTTTTTTTTTTTCTGTCTTTTCGGATTATATATAATTGTTGATATTTGTTTTGGTTTTATAAAAACGCGTTTTCTACGTCATTATCTACCTTTATAAAATGCGTTTCCATTCATTTTTAATCCGCCTTTACTTATACACATTTCTCATTTATTATATTCTCTTCATAAATCATACGCCCTCCGTTTTTATTCATTTTCAGTTTGCTTATCATACCCCACGCGCCCTCTACTTTCCTTCATTCCATCCAACTCGCCTTTCATATTCCTCCATACTTCCATTCTTAAACTTCATACATAACGCATTTTCCATTCTTAAAATGCCTTATATAATGAAAACGCGTTTTTCATTACGCCATTCCAGCAACAAACTTTTACTTCATTCCGTCTTTATCCATATATCATTTCGTTTTCATTCATTCATCCTAAATTCTCCATTGTCATTTTCCACAAATAATTCACTTTGCGTCATATTTCCGGTTTTTATTGCAAGAATGCAAGTCGGGATTTACAACTGTGATTTACAATTTTCAAAATTGGAAAATTGAAAAATTGTTAAACTTCCAAAAAATCCCGACTGCCTTTGTAAAAATTGCTGAAGTCATTTAAAAACCCGAAATGCCTTAAAAAGCACAAAAGTTGACCTTTTTTGGACGAAATTCCAAATCCTAGCCAAAAATCTCTTTGTCTTGCTGTTTCAAGAAGACAAGATTTTTTGACTGCTATCATTCCATCAAATTCCAAATTCGTCTTTACCATCCGCTTTCCATCATTTTTCTATGACCATTTCATTGTCTTAGGGTTTGAGTTTTACCATGTCCACTCACGTTGATGCTGATGATGTTCTGACCTTATGGGGTTTTCACCGTAGTCTTGCAGATTCCTGTTCAATGACAGATGAGCCAACTTCTTCTAAAAGCAAGAAGATGAAATACAAGTTTGATAAATATCAGAATGAGATTTCCCCATCTCACGTGGTTTCGAATATCGACGAAATTAAAGACACAGAAATTGGGCATATTGATATGTCCGAGTTTCTTGAGAGAGCTCAGAAATCTACTTCTTCTGATATGCAGAAATTGCTGAGGAGTCATATTCATCTGGTGTCTTCTTTTCCTATTGCTGCCCTAGAGCCAGAATTCGTCCTTGCATGTGTAGCACACTTTGATAAAGAATCCAGAACTATCAAGGACGATGACGGCAACGTGGTTATCAGACTTGATGCTGAGACAATCAACAAAATTTTCAGAGTTCCTGATGCTACTACATATTCAGAGATCTCGTTGAAGAGTGCTCACAAACATTTTGAGCAGAAAAAGAGTGATTGTATTAAACATATCAATTCTAAGTGGCTTCTCAAATCAAGACCTTGTGTGACCCGAATACCCAAGTTGTATCGGTCTGATTTTAAAGAGGAAATTAATGATATGATTACTCTTCTGAGCAGAATAGCAGGATTGAAGGTTTCTAGTGTGTTTGAAAAGTGGATGTATAAGTTTATGGTGGTTATTAGAAAAGCACAGCATCCAATATTCTGGGGAGAAATTATCAGTGACAGTTTGTGTGAACAGCTTGCACAAGTCCCTACCACTCTTACCTTCTATATGAACTCATATTTGGTTTATATAGCAGCTTCGTTGAGACATTTTCCAGGCCTATCTCCTCAAGGTGACAGATCGTTGGTGCCTGTATGGGAGTATTATGATCAGCTGACTTTTATTCCAAGTCGAGCGCATTATAGAAGGGTTCAAGATGCTTTCTTTGGTTATTTTATGTGTTTATTTGACAAAGCATTAGCAAATAACAGGGTATCTGAGGCGGCTTGGAATAAAGTAAATAAGTATGGCTGCTTGTTTCTTCAATTCCCTACCTTCACTTATATGAGAGTCGGCTACTTTGAAGACCAACCCCTACCTTCACTTATATGAGAGTCGGCTACTTTGAAGACCAACCTTATATGCTTCCAAGGCATCCGACTGATAAGATTATTCTGATGGAGCTGGGAAGGCAATTGATGATGGTGCATTCACGTCAAGCTACACAACACAAGACTGGAGTCAGTATTTCATCACATAATCCATTGATAATTGGGAGGTATTCTTTGACAACTTCTTCAAGAGCCAAAGCAATGGAAACTGAACTTCAGGAAATAACATTGAAAAGATTCCAGGCAAGAGTGGATTTTGATTATAGAAGGATGAAAGACAAAATTAAAAGAGCTTTCACTCATGTCCACCGCATTGAAGACATTTGGGCAGACCTCCGGACAGAAAAAGATATATACAGAATGGATTATTGCAGACTTACATTGGAGCAAATTATTGATCTAAATCTGACCTTAATTCCAGAGGGAGTAATTGATGATAGGCAGGTTTTAGATCCTGAATACGAAGAACAAGGAGTTGCTAATGCGCCCATTCCTCCAATCCAGTGGTCTCAAAAGGAATCTGTCTCTATCTTTGATAGATTTCAATCAGTCTTGGCAAACACCAACTCTTGGCTTAAAAGCATAGGTGTTAAGACTGTTAAAATCAAAGTTAGGGCTGAAGATGATCCAGCTGGTCCTAAAGGTTTGAAGTCAGAAATTAGAGAGCAATCAAAAGAAGGAGCTTCTTCTTCGGGTACTAGAATTAAGTTGAAGGTAAGCCGAGCTGCGGAACAACCATTGGAAAAGGAAACATCAAAGGGAAAAGAAGTCAATGAAATGCAGATTCAGGTATTAGATCAGCAAGAAGAAGAGGAGGTTCTTGAAACCTCTACCATTCTAAGTGAGATAACTCCTCACATTGAAGCTCCAATACCAGAATCAGCCATATCTCCTGTGTCTCCTATCGACAGTGATGTCGATTCCTTTTCCACAGTATTTGTTCCTTCTATTCCACCTCAAGGGACTAGTCATCAGTCTTTATCAATAATGAATACACCCATGAGGAACTTGCCCAATAACTTGGAAAGTATCTTTGATGCAAATCCAATCTTTCCAGCCATGTCAGAAATAACTCTCCCAGAGATAGATACATCTGTAGCAAGCTTTGATTGTTTCATGGCTAATCCTAGTTGTAATTTGTCTTCTGAGCAAAATATAGTTGCTGTACAAACTGAGGCTCCCCCTAGAATTTCTGTTGTATCACAAACTGAATCTATTTCTATGGAGACTACAGTTGCTATTTCAGATGTGTCAACTTTGGATCTTCCTCCATGGTTGAATTCAATTGCTCCCAAAAGAAAGAAACAAGCAGTGTCTCCTGATATTTTTGATTTCCAAAAATTGAAGAAATCAAAACCAATGGTTGCAAAGAAAGCAAAAACAGTCTCACAAGTGTTTGTTGACAGCAATAAAATGAAATATGCTGAGATTGCAGAGCCTCTTGTTAATAAACCACATGAAGAGATGCAGGTATCTGATTACAGGTTCACTAGGGTGGAATTGGGCAAGCAGACTCATGCTAATATGATGCAAGATGCTCAGAGTTCAGTAACGATTTTGGCACAAAGCTATAATGAACTTCTAGCCAAAAAGGAAAAGCTCAAGGAAGACAATGATCATCTAATTTCAGTTATTCAAGGGATTACTGGATCATCAGAAGCAGTTGGTTCTCAATCTGCAGCTCATCCTAATGAATCAGTTAGGCAATTAGAAAGAATTGCACAAAAGGCCAAAGCAGTTGATTCATGGGTAACTCAGCTGATTGATCAAAGTATTTCAATGATTGAAAAGACCTTGCAAGTTCTCAAAAATGTCAGAATAGCCAAAATAAAGCTAAATCAGACTTTGGAAGCCTTCAAGCAGAGTTTGGAATCGCTTGAAAAAGATTTAAAAATTTGGCATGAGATAGATCAAATCAAGTTACAAATTCTATGCAGCAACTCAATTCTACCAAACAGAGAAAAGTACATAGAATTTGAAGAACTTATGACGAATAAGTCATTGGTTATTCAAGATCTTATCAAAGATATCCAGGCCACATTAGAAATGAATGATGAAGTTCAGCAGGATATTCTTTCAAGTTTTGAGAAAATCTCTTGTACAGTTTTGAATCAAGAAGATGAATTACTTGCAGCTGATTTAGTTACTACAAAAATGGAGCCAATCTTCGTCAACAATTGGAATCAGAGCATTTTACCATGGATTCGATTCACAAATTTATTAATCATCAGATAATCCTTGAGAAAATGCAAACTTCTTATGAAGAACATAGACTTGCAACAATCAGATACTTTGATGTAATCTTGAAGACTGTTGCAGTAGCCAAGAACACATTGGGCCCCGATGCAAATGAATTGTAGATGATCATCAGAAAATTCTTATCTTTCAAAGATAGGAATGTGACAAATTAAAATATTAGGTTGTTTTATATATTTTACTTTCGACAAATATATGTAAAAACAAATTTTGCAAATTGCAAGTGTTCTTTCCTTGCAATTTTGAAAAATGTAATTACGTGTAAAATCTTACAAAACAAATCACAATTTGGATTGTAATTTTGAATAAGTCAATTGCAATTAGTTATCGGTTGAGAGATTTCTCAAGTTTGTTGAGATCCTCCCACCTTTTTCTCCAAACCTTCCTCCTATAAATACTTGAGGGGTCTATTGTAATTTGAGATCTTTTTAGCAAGCAAGAAAACTCTGCAGAATTTTATACTCATAAAGTCTTTGAGCTTTATAGTTGATAATTGTGAATTTTCAAGTAATATCAAGAAGTTGGAATTTCAGACTTTGAGCTGAATTCTTATTTTGCATCCTTTATGTTCTTATGTCATTTTGGATCATCATTTTGTGACTACTTGAGAATTGTAGAATATTGCTGAAGAGAGATTCGATTTAAATATCTGCAGTCTTTGTGCTGTAAATGTGAAGATTGAATTCATAGTTAGTATTAGAAATTGAGAAGAATTATAAGTCTTTGTGCTCGTAGTAGTTCTCATTTAGAGTAATCAAAAGATACATCGTAGTTACAGACTTTGTGCTGTTTCGTGTTGTATGTTTTCATTTAGTAATTATTCTGAAAAAGGGTAGATAGGATCTCATTCCTCAAGACTTTGTGCTTATTGGTTGTTTTCCCGTCTCGGAGGAAGTAACGGAAGTCTTTGTGCTTTCAGGAAACTTTATTTCCTTTCTAATTACATCATGTATTGCCGGTAATAAGTTTTCCATCCACTTATAACGCTTTTCCAGAAGAGAGAAGAACGTAATCTTTCTTGAAATAAGAGGAACGATTGCTGTCCTACCCATATCAGTTTTATTTAGTTAAAGGGGGAGCCTTCCCTAAATTAGGAGAGTTTAATCTCACGTGTTGTGGTTGAAATCATCATTTTGTATACTTTCACAAGAATACAAATTTCCAACCAACACGTTCTCCAAAGCCTCTAATAGTCAATTCGAGATCTCCCCATGTTCGCCTCGCTGGACCCTTCGAATGATTCCTTCACAGTCTCACCGTTTCAGACTTAGCAATCATGTAAAATGTAGCTAGACCAAAAGCGGCGCTTTGCTCGTCAAATTTGGCTAAGTATGAAAAGTGCAGGGGCGCTAATTTTTAGCGCCCCTGCATGAAATTGAAATCTCTGAAAATGTAATAGCACTAAAAAAGTGCGCTATTACACTTTTTCTTGACACTTAATCTTTTTCTAGCCCTGGCGCGTTTCTTCATGTTTTTCGCATTTTTCGTCAATCGTGCCACTTTTTGTGCCTAAATTTATTGCTCGACTTGAGTTAGGTTTTTGAGTTACAATTTACTTAAAAGTGTTTTATTTCGCCATTTTCATTGTTTATGATCTTTGTTCTTCCTCTCTTCATGCTGGGCGAGTTCTCCTCAAACTGCAATCACGTTTTTTGGAAATTCGAAGTTCCTCTCCAGCTTCTTCGCGTTTACGTCTTGGTAAGTCGTTATCCTTGCTTTCTCTTTATTCTCCATTCGTTTTTGTACATATCTGGAGATTTACATATGCGTTTATCCTTGTTTTCTTCCCACGCGTTTTCTTTTTCTCCTCTCACGTGTTTCGCCATTCCCACGCATTACTTTCTCTCCGTTTGCGTTTTTGGTCTTGCGTATACTTCCTTTTTATGGCGTTTTTGTGTGTCATACGCGTTTCTTGCTCTCGCGTTTTTCATTTTCCCTCACGCGATGGAACTCTTACGTTTTGTTTCCATTACCATGCATTTTTCTTTCTTCTTCATAACGTTTTCAAATGGCATTCACCTCTTCCTCGCGCGTCCTTTTTATGCATTCCACTCCAACGTTTTTATTTTTCTTTGTCGCCCTTTCAATCACGTCTTGGCACAAGCACATTGAAGAAACTCTTGTTTTATAAGAAGGTTTCCTTGGCTCTTATCCACATTTGCGATGTTTGTGATGGCAATGAAACGAATTTTAGTTGTAGCTCCTTTCAAAGAAAAACAAATTTTGACTTCAAAGCGTTCCATGTTACAAGAAAATGACAAAGCGCCATTTTCATTCACCATTACATCCGTTTTCCAAAATCATGTCTTAGATGCAGAAGCGCTAAAATTCAGTGCCCTGTCATTTTGAAATATAAACTAACTGTGAAAAGTGCAAGAGCGCTATTTTTCAGCGCCCCTGCATCAAAGACTGAAATTTCCAAAAATGTAAGGGCGCTGAATTTTAGCGCCCTTACACTTTTTACAATTTTTTCCAGATAAATTTCAAACTTGCCCAGTTTACTCCTGAACCTTGCTCCTTCCATTTTGTGCATCGTTTTGCGTGCCTTGTCATCTGCTTCACGCTTTCCCATCATCGTTGCTCGTTTCACGCATCCCCATGCTACCTAACGACTAACGTTTGTTTTGGCTCAACACCTTGCAGTCTCTTTTCAAAGATCTTCAAAGTCTGAGTGATCAAAGTTGAAGTTGTTCCTGATGACTGCCGGTAAACCTCTTTCTTCTTCAAGAGCAAAAGCCAAAATGAAGTATAAATATCAAGGTGTCTATTCGCCGACCGTAGTGGTCTCCAAGGTGGAAGAAATAAAGGACACAGAGGTTGGCCATCAAGACTTGGTTGATTTTGCAAAGCAAACAGAGACAAAGCCTCTACCTGATCCAATGAGAGCAATTGTACACAGTAACCTGCATTTGGTAGCTATGTTTCCTACAGCTGCACATAATACGGAGTTTGTTCTTCAGGTGGCATCTCACTACATCAGAGAAAGTAGAAGTGTGATCGATTCTTCTGGGCACGAGATTCTAAGACTTGGCCCTGATTTCTTTGACATTGTGTTTAAAGTTCCTCAAATGGAAAAATACATTGATATTTCTATACAAAAAGGACAAGAGGTCTTTGACGCTGATCCCAACAAGGCTAAAAACCTGATAAATGCTCAATGGTTGAAGAAGCCTAGATCATCTGTTTCAAGATGGCCAAAGGGACTCCTGCGAAATGATTTCAAAGATGACGTCAAAGATATGATCACATTTTTAAGCAGAGTGAAAGGCTTGCCAGAATCGTCCACTTTTCAGGATTGGATGTATGAATACATCAGGATTATAAGAAGGCAAAAGGTGCACATTGACTGGGGCAAACAGATCAGTGATGAAATACATGAACAACTGATCAATGCTCCTTCCACATTGAAATTCTATATGACTTCTTACCTGGTGTACGTGGCGGCTGTAATGAGACAATTCCCAGGTCTATCTACAAAAGGGAATCGGATGATGGTACCTGTATACAGATTTTTCTATCAACTGGAACTGAAGGAAAGCTTTCATCACTTTAGGCGGGTCACAGATGCTTTATTTGCGCCTTTTCTTTTCAATTTTGATCCAGCTCTTGAAAGAAGGAGAGTATTTGATGAGGCTTATAAGGTGGTAAGTAAAGTTGGATGCCTATTTCTTCAATTCCCAACATTTAGTTAAGAGTAGGGTGCTACACTGGCTGTCCTTACATGCTGCCACGTTATCCTTTGGATAAGTGGGTTCTCATGGAAACATGTAGATAGTTGATTTCAGTGCGAAAGGAACGAAGAAGCAACCACAAGCGTGGATTCAAGTTCCCACTGACCATTGGCCGATATACTATCCCAACTGCACAAAAGGCTAAGTCTGTTTATGCTGAAATGCAGATCATGACAATCAAGACCTACAGGTATAGGTTTGATTTTGATTACCGAGATGTCAGAAAAAGATTACAAAAGGGTCATCATCACAAATACCGTTTTGAAGACATCTGGGCTGATTGCAAAGATGAAGAAGCCATTCGCAAAATGGACTATTGCAGGTTGACTGTTCAGCAAATCAGAGACCTTGATATTGCTGACCTACCAGAGGATTTTGCAGATCCTGGTGATATCATGAATGCTGTCTATGATGAGCAATGAATTGCTAAAAGGCCGTTGCTTGCAATTCAATGGTCTAGGAAAGAAATTACTAGCATGAGAGAGAGATTGAAGCCAATCCTAGCCAACACTGCAGAATGGTTACATAAGCATGGTTATGAAATGAAAAGTTTCAGAACAGATTCGGAAGGAGAAGAATCCAAAGCAGAAGCTCGCCAACAAAGAAGAACCCGCATGAAAAAATAAATCGCAGTCGCTCCTACTTCTTCTTACTTAAGAGGTCCCAGATCAGTTTACCGCTGGGTAAGAAAGATACCCAACATCCAGACAAAACCATTTAATCTAATCCATCTCGTCAAGGGTAAAAAGTCTATTCCGTGAGAGATAGATCTGAAGAAGAAGGAACTCAAGTGATCAACTACCAAGAAGACCGCCAGAAGTAGACTCATGTAAGAGGTTTCAAAGCGGCAAGAGTCCAAGAAGATTCTCACAGCGATCCGGCGGTGATTTTGAAGGTGAACCAGAATCTGGAAGACAAGAGGTGGTGACTGGTCAGAACTTGGGTATGATCAAGAAAGAACTACTTCTCCTCTCAGAATGAAGTTGAGGAAATTCCTAGAACGCCATCGCCTGCGATTTCCAATGTTCCTCATACCCCTCCAAATTCAAGAACTCCTCCACCTCCTGTTCCCTCGTCACCTATTCCTACCACATGCATTCCTGCAGTTGAGATATCCACTATCCCTGCAGCATCAACCCCGATTGATACTCCCTCAGTGACAAGCATTCATGCGGTTGATATACTATCTAGCCCTCCATCGTCCATTCATAGCCTGTCTTCACCAACATATGATATCACTTCTGAGAATGAATTCAATCGTTTCATGAATGAGTCAATGCATGATCAGCTCAATGTGCAAACTATTGTGATAATGAGATTTATTTGCATACCCTCCTCCTCATTGTCAATGTTCACAGAACTTCCGATGTGACAACTTCTAAGTACATGACAACTCTATTGGGACAAAGGGTCTAGGTTCACACCTCCTTTCTCCCCCCTTGGCTAATATCTCAAGTGTCGAAGCGTAAAAAGCAAATGATTTCTCCGGAGGAGCTTGACCTCGAAGAGATAGTCCTTCCAAAGGCTAAGGGGAAGAAAAAGGCAAAAGTATACTCAAGGCTGAACGTTGATAAGTTTGGCCACAAGTATGCAGAGATTGGCATACCACCGCATGAAGAAGGTGATGTCAATATGGAAGACTACACGGTGACAAAGGTCTAGCTTGGCAAGGTTACCAATGAAAGTGCAAAGGCTGATGCGCAAGTGACATTGGATATCTTGGCTGGAAGATCGATAAAGTGAAAGCGTTCTAATATAAAACAGAGGGCAGAGCATTATGCCAATCGTTGTAAAGAGACTTGCGTGATCTCCATAATCCACAACTACCCATAAAGTAAGTATTGAAGACCAACGTCAAGAAAGCTGAGAAGTTTGCCTCCAAAGGCAGAGTGTTGTATGATTTTGTTGAGAAGATCATTGAACACGGATCTCAGATTATAATTGCTGCGGACGAGAAAACTACCTTGTTAGCCAAGCTCACCACAGATCTTGATAAAGAAAAAGGTGTACTTTCCCAGGAGCGCAGAGATATGGAAAAATGCCTGCTGATGTGGTCAGAGATGAAGCAGGTAAAGCTCAGTAAATTGGTGGAAGTTGGGGTAATTCCTGACAAAGAAAAGTTCGTTGAGGTAAGGGAATCCTTGAAACATCGAATTCAAGTAATTCAATCTCTTACGGAAGATCTCCACCAAGTACAGGAAGATGTCGAAGGACATCGTGTTAGCATCTGAGAAGGTATCAAAGAGTTGCCTCACAATTCCTCCTTGAGGAGAATCGATCTCCTCGCTAGCCGCCTTTAAAATATCTCACGATTACAAAAGAAGCCATCATGAAATTGATTGACGCTTAGACTTTTCGTAAGCCCTCATCAACGCTTTTCATTTGTGATGTTAAGGTCACATTGATAACTCCGAAAACGAGATCTTGATACAATATCGTGCAAGAAGGTTCACTATCCGCCATGAGATCGACCACTAGTGAATTACAACTATTGTGGGATTAACTGGTCTCATTAGAGAAGTTCATGCAAGAGACCAAGAAGAAATATGAAGACTCTTTCATACCAAAGCAAAGAAAACATGAAGAAGCTCGATTCTCAAGAAAGACATGCATCTTGTAAATATTTCCTGATATCTTAAATGTCTTTTTGTAAATTTTAATTACACCAAGTTCGAAGATGTAATCTTTTGAAAACAAATTACACTTTGACTTTGGTCAAAGTTAGGTGAGATCTCCTAAAATCGCTCACCTAACTTTCCTTAATTTCCTCAATTGGATTTTAGATTTTGCTCATCCCTCTTTCTATATAATGGGGTTTTTCATTGTAAAGTTATCCTTTAGTATTTTGCAACGAAGTGCTGCCCTTTTTGAAGCAGAATTGTGAAACTTTGCGTTCATACTTTGTGAATGAATTTGATCAATAAAGAAGAGGATTGCAAACCAGACTTTGTGTTGGATTCGATACTTTTATGAATTGATCTCATTTGGTGGTGATTAGCTGATGGAATCTGAAGGACTCTAAGTAATTTATGTAAACTTTGTGTTACATCCTTTATTTAGATTTTCATTTGTGTTTTGGATACTATTGTTGAATGATCTACAAGACTTTGTGCTTGTAATTGTTCATGTTCTCTGATAATTTGGTTGGATGATCTACAAGACTTTGTGCTTGTAATTGTTCATGCTGTTCGAGGAATTGCTGCGTCTAAGAAGACTTTGTGCTTCTAACGTGACAAATGATACACTCTTCACAGATCCACCATTGAAAAAGCTACGGAACGACTTTGTGCCTTCGTGAGCTTTCCCTTCTACTTTATTTGTTTATTGTTAATCACTTCTAGTATCTCTACGCTTTGCTTTGACAAGATAGAGGTATTGGTATTACTGCTAGTTGATTGTTTAAAGTTGTTAAGAATTGTGAACTTCCAACAGTGAAGCATTGTAAACATCTTCTCTGAAAGAAGAGAGAAGGATGAATGTAACACACCCCCCCCACTTTGTAAGTTTTGTGTACATTTTGTAATTACTTGTTTGTTTTACTATCGCTTCTATCAACAGTAAGAAGGGCGCCTCCCCTTTCCGAGAGGAGAGATTTAAATCTCACATAGCTGTGGCTGAAGTCCAAGTTGTGTAATCTATCGAAAAGCTGATTACATAATTTTCACCCAACAACACCATAGGTTGCAGAGTTGTTTTTTAGGGAGGTGTTTAGACTCCATGGATTGCCAAAGAATATATTTAGTGATCGGGACAATAGGTTTCTTAATGCTTTTTGGAAGGAGTTGTTTAGATTGGTTGACACAAAATTGACCCCAAGCACTAGTTACTACCTTAAATTTATGGTTAGACAAAGATTGTGAATAAGTGGGTGGAAGGGTATTTGTGTAACTATGTTGCAGGGAAGCAGAAGGCTTAGATTAGGTGGTTGCATTTAGGTGAGCATTGTTACAATACCACCTATCATATGTTGATAGGGATGACTCCTTTTAAAGCCTTGTATGGATATGATGCTCCAACATTTGAGGATTTAGCTTTGGGTCATAGCAGAGCTCCTAAGGCTAAAGATTGGATACAAGAAGTCAAGACATCTTTAGGACACTTAAGGACAATCTTCAGAATGCTCAAAATCAGTAGGTGTATTCAGACAAGCATAGAATTGAGAGAAGTTTTGAGGTGGGTGATTTAGTTTTCTTGCGCCTTTAGCCATATAGGTAGTCATCTTTGAAGAAGAGTTGTGAGGAAAAGTTGAAACCTTGCTTCTATGGCCCCTACAAAATTGTTCAAAGGATAGGTGAAGTGGCTTATGAGTTAGAATTGCTAAAGAATAGTAGGATCCATAATGTGTTCCACTTTTCATGCCTTAAAAAGGTACTGGGACAATACATCACATCTTCACCAGAGCTTCCACCTTTAGATGAGGATGGCAGATTGGTTCTGGTTTCTGTTGAGGTTTTGGATGTCAGGGAAAAGAAATTTAGCAGAGTGATTAAAGAGTACCTCATTAGATGGAGAGAGTTGCCCATTGAAGATGCCATTTGGGAGGGTGAATAGATTTTGCAACATCTTAATCTGTAATTGCTTAAGGGCAAGCAATTGTAGGAAGGGAGGATTGTAGTGTCCCCTTCCGAGGAGTAGTCAACGATGATCACTTAGCCTATTTTATTCCTGTAGGCTAAGGTCAAACAGTAAGGCAATAAATTAAATTAATTATTTTAAGTTGTCCAATAAAGTAACATTTTATGGATAACTTATTTTAATTAATTTACTAAAGTGACTAAAGTCAAAATTATAAGAAATATTAAAACTAAAAGGGTCACTTTATTATTTGAGCTTAATGAAATTTTAGAGTTTGAAAAGGCCTTCGGGAAAGTTCCTTGGGTTTAATAAAAGAAGATTTTGGAGCTCATTTTGGTTATGCTGGATTATTTTTCTATTGTGAATTTTGGAGAGCTTCTTGTGGAGCAAACCCTTGGAAGAAAACCTAAGGGAAATCAATTTTGGTAGTGAGACCTACCCTAGTTGATCATAAGCGAATTCATACAGAGTTCGCATGGGATTCATTGATGGAGTTCGATTTTGGAAATTTGTGAAGTCTTGGCACAAAACAAATTTCAGAGTTTCGAGGATTTAAGATATGTAGACTGGAAAGTATTAAATATTATTATTACTGCTCTTGTAATAGTCGTACCACTTTAGCGCCATATAGTCCATGAAGAGGTCGATTTAATATTACCGTACAATATAAGGCGGGGTTGATGGAATTATTTTTAAGCTTGTCAACTTTTCCAAGCCTTAGTGATTATCCTTAAGTTTGTCTTACACTTCCAAAGAGAGGTCGTACTCTTCATAAGAAGTTGCATCAAGTAAAGGAGGTGCCATACAAATTCAGGAGTCAGTTGGAGGGTAATGTGGATTTCTAGCTGGACTGAGAAAGGTGTGACTCATTTATTAAATGTAAATTCAATGTCTTTTTTTGTACACTCTTATATGTGAGAATCGTCTTATGTGGTGACTGCCATACATAATCTTGAACATCCTCCTTCATTTTTGACCAGAAGAACCCTTGTTCCAACAATGGCATAGTTCTTCTCTACCTTAGGTGTCTTGCCCAAATTGTATCATGACATTCATGGATCAACTCCTTCCTTAGGTCTTTCCATTCAAGAATGTACACCCGATCCTACGTGAACATCAAGAGTCCATCCTTGATGTGAAACCACTATGTTCTACCTTGTTTGACTTGGTTAATCATCCGAAATGCTTGCGAGTCCATCTCTAAGCCTTCCTTGATCCAATCTAGGATCTCGTTTGAGAGGACTAGTAGGATCCGTAATGTGTTCCACGTTTCATGCCTTAAAAAGGCACTTGGACAACACATCACATCTTCACTAGAGCTTCCACCTTTAGATGAGGATGGAAGATTAGTTCTGGTTTTTTTTGAGGTTTTGGATGTCAGGGAAAAGAAATTGAGCAGAGTGATTAAGGAGTACCTCATTAGATGGAGAGAGTTGCCCATTGAAGATGCCATTTGGGAGGGTGAATAGATTTTGCAACATCTTAATCTGTAATTGCTTTTCTTTTTCACAAAAAGGTTGTGCTCCCATAAGAGTTCAAAGACCTCGACCAAGAAGGTCCTGTGCTCTTAGAGGGTCGTGCTATTGACCAAACTATCATCTAGGCATATGACCACACACTTATCCAACAATGGACAAAAGACATAATTGCAGAAAGTGTGTAGGGCATTGCAAAGCCCAAACAACATTGTAGGAACCGTACCTGGTGGTGATCACTATCTTCTTTTTGTCACCTACAACAATTCGGACTTGATAGTAGTCTTGCTTAAGTTCCAACTTGGTGAAGTACCTCACTCTTGTCAACCTATCAAAATAGTCTGCTATGAGGGGCAGTGGGTACTTGTTTAAAGCTCAGTAGTCCACACATAATCTTAAAATGCCATCCTTTTTTTAAAAATAACTGGTGATGCAAAGGGGATTTGGACAGGCGATTGCATATGATGTGCACTAGCTCAGAGAGTTACTTTCTCAACTCAGCCATTTTGGGGCCAGAGAGTATATGGTGAGCAAGGAGGTCGGGATCCAACTTACAACTTGATCCTATGATCCATGGCTTAGCAAGGAGGCAATGTGGTTTATAGCTTGTTTGTTATAACATCGAAATATGCTCTACCTACTTTTGCCACAACCTCTGGATCAAAGGGCTTTAAGAGGTCACCCTTGCCCCAATCTCCAATGAGGGCAGCAAGGTAAACCGGATGACTTTACTTGCGAGCATCTCTACCAAGACTAAGGGCTGACAAGGCCCGCATAGTTGCTAGGGACTTTATCATCTTTACCAAAAGAACTTCAAGTGGGTCCAAGGAAAGGACACAACTTAGGTGCAATATGATCACCACCTTACCCCTTCGCAAGAATTCTTGACCTAGAATTAACTCGAAGTCCTCCATGTCAATGGCCACAAGATTCAGAGAAGCTTTCCATCCTTCGATCTGTAATTGAACTCATATGACATTTCAAACGCACCTCTGAGCCTATGAGTTCAGTGCCTTAAAGGAAGTGCTTGCTTCTATTGCTTTCATGCCTAGACTCTTAGCTTTCCTGTCTGATATGTAATTGTACATGGCCTTAGAGTCAATCATGGCCACCAATTTCATGCTTCCAGAAAACACCTCAGTAAAGCACAACTCATGCTCTTGCTTAGGATTTTTCATCACAACACAACTCTCATTTGAATTTGCAGGATAGCATCTGCAAGATGCCATTTGATGGATGGTCTCTTTCGAAACCTCGACCTTCACTACATTGAGCCCTTGCTTCTCAGGACAATCCTAAGCCCAATGGTAGGGCTTCTCGCATACAAAGCATGTCTTAGCCTTTCTTCGAGTTGTCATCAATTCTACATCCTTTTGAGAGGTTTGGCTAGGTTGTTTGTTACTTGATTTCTTTGAAGAGGGTTATGAAGCCCTTTTAGACTTCTCATCTTTGGTGGATTGGAACTTCTTCTTAGGAGGGGCCCCATAATTCCCTCCATTTGACTTCATTGTTCCTCCTTTGAAGTCAAGGAATCGGTCGACGACATCAATAGTTGTGGCCAAAAGTCTTCACATTCTACCTTTTTATGTCGGCTTGAGCCCACAGTTATAGGTCCTTCATAAACAAGAACAGTCTATCCATCTCATACATATCTTTAATTTCTATCATTAGGGCAGATACTATTGTTGGTTGCACTCTTGGCGTAGTATGAGGTGCAAAGAAGGCATTAACATTTTCACTCTTTGTGTTAGGTCATTGTAAAATACAAGGTGTTGAAGAATTTAGCATATGATGCTATGATGGCTTAGTCTCATCTAAAGCATTGACTTTGGCATGAAAACATGTCGATCCAATTGTTATCCTTGCCTTATTTCTTATTTTTATGTAGGACTAATGCCACAAAAGCATGATGTGTGATATTTGTAGGCCATTGTTTGCAGGGCTCAACATTATGCCTTGCCACCTTTGTCAAATGCCATTTGAAGTGATAAATGCCTCAATGGCATTCAAGGCTACAAAAATTGCGTTTGACTTTGTTAGAGTTAGGGATGATTGTGCCATATGTCCACGTACAATCCCATTCTCGAGGCATGATGACCTGAAATCTATATAATAAAGGTAGAAAAGAGCCATTACGGTTAGGGTTAGAAGATAGCGCTTAGTAAATTATCTTAAAAAATCTCCTAATGCTTACATTAACCTATGTACATACTAAAAATCTAAACAAAGATTCCTAGCCCTAATTGTAAACCTTAAAAAAATGGGGTTTAGAGTTATAATTTATACATACTAGAAATTAGAAAAATGTTAGGAATTAATGTTAGTACTCACATGAATGATAATGTGTCAGGTCACGTAATTATTGTGGGTGTTAGAGATTAGTGTTCACATGTTTAAATTAGCATTATAATTATGTGTAACAAATATTAAGTTGTTGAGAAACAACTTAATATTATTGTTAGTATGTTTATGGTTTGTATAAGGTATTGGTTATGTGAGTGTTATGAGTGATTAAAACAACTCGTATATTTAGGAGTTGTTAATGAGGCTTTCTATAATATAGGATATGAAAATCATATATATATGTAATATGTATTATTGAATGAATAGAGAATCCGAATAGGTTATTATTGTCTGTAAAATCTTACTCCTCATTTCTGTCTAAAAATCTCTATTTTGGTATCATAGCGGGTTGGGTGAAATTTATTTTTTTTCTTTTGTTTTTTTTATTGCTATTATTCAGGCAATGCTCATGGCTGCTTCGTGATGTCTAGTTTGGCATTTTGAGCGCGCATAATATCTAGTGATGAAAGTGATATTGTTGTTGGCATTATGCGCCCGCGCATTAGGAGTCGGCTTTAGAACTTTGCGTATTGATAGGCAGGACTCTGTGCCTATCTAGTGGTATCATATGCCTTGCTCCTTTGAGGAGATTGAGGCAAGTTTTATTCTGTGATCTTCCCATGCCGTGATTCGCTGAATCGGAGCTTGACCAATGCTCGTATCTTGCATAGACCAGCACCTTAGAACTTGGCATTGTTTCTTCTAAGAAAGCGTTTTCACCAGATCAGGTTGTTTGAGTTATTTAGTTCTGCTATGTTGGAAGAATCCCCTCAGTCAAGGCCACGTGTTATGCCCCACAATTGGAGCTGGTGTAATTGGCGTCACCTGATCTACAATATGTAGAGACCTATAAGAGATCTACAGGGTTAGGATATTATAGTTCTTTCGTTTGTGCAACCTATCTCGATGCATAGACACCATTGATCAAATTGCTCTGCATAATCTTTGATAATTGTCGATCTTGTATATTTTCTCGGTGGACTTGGAGGTTTGGAGTCTAGTTTTGATGTCATGTGATTGCTTTTGTAGCCTACGTAGTGTTATGTGGAGTTGGTAGCGCTTTTTGGTGGCTCGCTAAGGCTGTATTCATAGCCTTGTGTATTCAATGATCGGCTCAAGCTCTCTGAT
Organism: Sequoia sempervirens; assembly: GCA_007258455.2. NCBI lineage: Eukaryota > Viridiplantae > Streptophyta > Pinopsida > Cupressales > Cupressaceae > Sequoia > Sequoia sempervirens. The sequence continues at coordinate 27,444 of VDFB02337926.1, forward strand.
CGGTAGCTGATCAGGCTTTTGTAGATTCAATGTTTTTGGGAATAAGTTCCAAGTCTCATGCTCAAGGTAGATTTGTACCACTACATCAAGTGTTCATATCAGTGCCTCAGTGTTTGCGATTTAGCAACATGGTCATGTTAAAAGTATCAAAAAATAACAATAACATTATTTTATTTGTAATTGGATGCACTTTCGCTTGTACGCAACATCCACTTTATGGGGCATTCTGAAATTAAACTTCAAGGTTAAATTTGCTAAGTAGAAAATCTATTGGAGGACGAAGGCACAAGAGGTTGGAGGTCAATTAGTGACCTCTCGTTAGTCACCAACGACGGGGCCGCATAGAGCTATGGTGGCATTTTTTTTTGTGTGTAGTGTGGTGTGTAACTGTTTGTACTGTTCTTGTTGCTTTGTGTGGTGGATGCTGGAAGAGCAATTGTATTGGAGAGCAAATGACTGTAGAGATCCTCTGACTGCGGAGATCCTCTGAGCGTCGTACTTCGTTGGAAGATGGTCGATTGGTGAATACGTTCACTGGCAATAATGGCTTTGTGCAACAAGATCCAGACAGTAGTATGCAACATGATATGATTCGCTTTTTAGTGTTCCTGGTTCTGTGAATAAATGGAATTTCACATTGTGGGGGGGAATATTAACCAATGTTCCATTCCCATTTCACACCAAAACAACTAAAGTCAAAGGCAACTTCCAGTCATAGTGGCAGTTGTCTATGTTGTTTCGAGATCGAGTGGCAGTGATTGATAACAGTGACTGCAATTAAGAATATTGTGTTCTTATGGAATGAAATGTAAAACCTTTTCTAGTATGGGTTTTCTCAGGATATGTATGTTGATTCCTATATAACTTCCTTGATCTACAAGCATAGTGGCGAAAAAAAACACCAAAGTCAGTTCATGGATCTTCAAAGGTTTATGGGAGGATCCAAAAAACCACACGAGGTGGACAGTTGATGGCTTCCTGTTCATGTCCAAGTTTGTGGTAAACCTATGTGAAAACCATGAAAAGTTGATGGGAGGTGCCTTTCGTTTTGAATCAAGATCATCACCCACAAGAGTTGGGCTTACTGCGGTGGAAGATGTGAGTTTTTACCATTTTCACACTAAGGGGGGGTGTTAGGAATTAATGTTAGTGCTCACATGAATGATAATGTGTCAGGTCACGTAATTATTGTGGGTGTTAGAGATTAGTGTTCACATGTTTAAATTAACATTATAATTATGTGTAACAAATATTAAGTTGTTGAGAAACAACTTAATATTATTGTTAGTATGTTTATGGTTTGTATAAGGTATTGGTTATGTGAGTGTTTAAAACAACTCATATTTAGGAGTTGTTAATGAGGCTTTCTATAATATAGGATATGAAAATCCTATATATATGTAATATGTATTATTGAATGAATAGAGAATCCGAATAGGTTATTATTGTCTGTAAAATCTTACCTCCTCATTTCTCTCCAAAAATCTCTATTTAAAAAACCCCTAAACTTAATTGTAAACCCTCAAAGAATTAGGGTTTAGGGGTAGGGTCATGACAAAAGAAAATCTAGCCTTAGCCATTTTTAGGGTTTAGGTAGTATGTTTAGTACATACTAGAAGATTCAAAAATCCCTAACCCTAATTGTAAACCCTAAATGAATTAAAGTTTTGGTCTAGGGTTAGGGCATATAATTTTAAAAAGTCCCTAACTCTAATGCTAACCCTAACCTTAAACCATTTAAGAATTGGGTTCTAGAATTAGGGTAGGATGTACTAAAAATTATGAAAAAAAATAGTAACCATAACTCTAAACCCCTCAAAATATTGTTTTTTTTTTTTTGCCAAAGAGCAAATTGTTCATATATATTTATATTATATATAAAATAATGTGTACATATTAGTTTGACAAGCTCTTCATAGCCAAGTTTCCATTGAGTACATTTTCCCAAACAACAAAATTTAGACCCCTTTTAGCATATCCCAAATCCCTTCTATTCAACTGATATAAACTGTCAAAATCAGCAGATATGTCACTTAATCAATGCTAGATAGGTCATCGCCACGTGTCATCCTTTCATTCGTTCATTGACTGCTCCATCAATGCATGTCATCCTTACTTTACCAGGCCGCACAGTTAGCATTCATTCTCCCATCGCCACCTTACTGGATCCCGCACGGAATGCTACCTTCTCATTGCTCCATTGCTAATGCCGGGTCCCGCTGCCCTATCCACCAAACAATGTAACTTAGGGTTACAATCAATGTTCCAAAAGGATGAGTCCCACCTAAATCCCTATTGTTCTTAGGCTGAGGATGTCTTAGGGACATGGGGGCTTTGGAGAAATATCTTCTCGCATTGTTGCCATCATTGCTTGTAGATGTCCCTCAAAGAAGATGTTTATAGGGTGTCTCTCTAATTTGGAGACTTTAGGGAACATAGGGATGTCTCGGTGACCCTCAAGGGACTTGTCAATGTCCCTAAAATGCACCAAAAATGCCTAGCCATCCCTTGTATCAAATAGCTAAAAAAATATTTATTTATAAGAAAATCAAGATTTTTTTAAATATTCAGGTCACTAACCCTAACCCTAATGGTTTATGGACCCCACCCACATCTTATCTCACAAAAAGCAATAAATTAAGATCCTAGCATCACTCCAAATCAATATTAATTTTCAATAGCATCGGTTAAGGTTGCAGGTTGCAACAAGTTGCAAGTGTGAGAGCACTAGGATAGCAAAAGTGAGAGGCAAGGATGTGAGCATTAGCCAAGTCTTCATTATTTGGGTGCAAGCATTAGGAAGAGTGAGAGCAACAAGTGTTGAAATATTCTCATTGATGTCAATATATTTATTAATCAAGCTAAAAAGATCAAATTGATGGAAAGCCGAAAGGCAACGATTAATAAGAAGGTAGCAAAAATAACATTTAATAAACAATAATTATATTTTGTGGCAGCTTTCAAACAGAAGCAATTTAATCCTATTAAATAGTCAGCATTCGGTATAAAGGCAAGGCTGAATAAGACAAGAAGAATAGGACAAAATTAGAATAAAACAAAAAATGAATAAAGACAAAAAAAAAAGAAGGGAATAGTGATGACTTTATTAGACAGCGATTCACATAAAGGTGATGTGCGATCTGTATGTTAAATGATTAAAATAGATAAAGCGGCGATTGACTATTTAGGGCAGCAATCATTTTTAATAAAGGGATTTAATAATAAAAGAATAATCCTAAAGGCTTTTGGAGGGAATTGCAACAAAAGAAAAAGGTGGTGGAAAACAATATTACAGATGCCCAATGGTTAGAATATGCTAGACTTCTTTACGAGCGGGCCCACGAGAAAGACTACCCTCCTGTCATTAACACACCAGCGAATTATTCAATGTGGATGATATTAAACAAGGAATAAAGAACTTAGCAAGTGGCAAAGCACAAGACATAGATGGGCTACAGTCTGAATTTTTAAAATGGGGGACTGAAATTCTTGCCCCTCACATAAAAAGAATTTTCAACAATGTCAATCGGGAAGGTTTTCCTATGGAGTGGACTACCAGTGTGGTCATCCCTTTATTTAAAAGTGGTGATATCAATAACCCATCTAACTATCGCACAATTATGGTCAACTCTATCTTTGGCAAGCTATTTGGGAGCATGATTGAACGTAGGATCAGCAAATGGGCAGAAAATGAGGGCAAAAGAGCAAAGGGACAGGCAGGTTTCAGATCCAAGCACTCTACCATCGATCACTGCATCACCCTTAGACACTTGATTGAGAAAATTTGGGATAACCAGGGTGAGGAAGCTTATTGTTGCTTTGTAGACTTTAAGAAAGCTTTCGACACAGTGCCTAGAGACAAATTATGGTCTCGGATGGAAGAATTAGGCATTCCAAATGCATATAGAGCAGCTGTTCATAGGCTGTATGAGAAGGTCAGTGCTAAAATCAGAACAAGTGAAGGTATGTCAGAATGTTTTGACAGTGACATTGGAGTTAAACAGGGCTGCCCTCTATCCCCTACGCTTTTTGGGCTATACATTGATAAGTTGGAAGCGTGGTTAAGCAAGGAAGGCGGGGATGGTATCCATTTGGCAGGTTATGTAGTAAAATTACTTCTATATGCTGACGATCTTATCCTAATCTCAAAAACAGCTCATGGGTTAAGAGAACATCTAAAAGCCCTAGAACACTTTTGTCAGGAAGTTGGGATGCAAGTGAACACATCCAAGACCAAAATCATGATTTATTCATTGAATAGAAAAATTAAACAGCATACCTTTCTTTTTGAAGGCAGCCCACTTGATATAGTGAAAGAATACAAATATCTTGGGATTGACTTCCATTATAAGCTCAGTTGGGAAACCTGTAGAACGAAAAGGATACAGGGAGGTTGGAAAGCCTATTATTTGCTCCAAAATAGGTGTAGAAAAGCTGAACTTTGGGATTGGAAAACCAAGAAAACCCTTTTTGGTTTACTTGTCACGCCGGTTGTGCTTTATGGGTGCGAAGTGTGGGGAAGCAACACATCAAAGTGCAGTTGGAGACAGATAGAAAGAATCCAGAAACACCTAATAACAAATAATCTCAAAGTTAAAGCTACTGTTCCTTATGAAATCCTGCTAGCTGAGGCGGGAGCTTTTCCTTTGGAAGCTTCAGCGATAACCCGGTTGTTAAGTTATCTAAAAAAGGTTGAAAACATGGATAACCACCGGTGGCCCAAAACGGTTATGGAGGAGATTCTAGTCCGAAGAAAGAAAACATGGATGAAACAGAACATCAAGTGGCTGAACAAGTGGAACATCAAATTACATGAGTGTCCTGACACCAACAGTGAAATAAAAATCTATGTGAAGGAAAAATTCAGGACTGCCATGTGGTCAAATCAGATCGGACGAAAAAAAGCATATTACATCAAAGAGTTTAACCCAGCTAAGGAACATGGTGAAAAACCATATTTAGGTGCAACTATTAAAGGGAAAGCGAGGCTATTAATTGCTCAATTGAGAACGGGGTCCCACCATCTTAGATGTGAGACTGGTAGGTGGAAGACTCCTAAGGAAACTTGGGAAGAAAGAACGTGCTTATTTTGTAATAAGGGAGTGGTGGAAACGGAGTGGCACTTCGTCATGGAATGCACAGCGTACGAAAATATCCGTAATCAGTACTCAAGTATTTCAGATGTGGGCAATATGCAGCAGTTATTTGAGGAGGATAAGATAAATCAGACGGCTAGCCTCCTAGTCAAAATTAATAGCAGGAGATCTGATCTGGAGAAGAGTCTGGAGACAAACTAAGTTGTTGAGTGTCTCGGTCCCATAGGCTGTTTAGTCTCGTGGACGTCATTAAAATCTTTCATTCATTCATTAGACAGCAGTTATATTTATTGAAGGCTGCGATTAGTTTTGAAGATAATGAAAGTTTATTTAAGGCAGTAATTAGTGTTCAAAAAGCAGTGATTAGCTTTGATGATAAAAGGACATTGCCATTTAAATAGATACCTCTTTTTGAAAGAGATGCGTCTTCTCATTTAGACATAATATTTGAAAATCATAGGAAGAACTGGGTGTTGAGGAGGAAAAGATAAATAAATACATCAGATACACCAGCACATGAAGAGCAAAATTTAAGAAGATTATTTGCACATTATAGGAGATTGTGAAAAGCTGTATGGCAGATTTATAAGAAGTTTTATGAGGAGATTGTGATCAGTTTTGTAGCAGATTTATGATCAGTTTATAGCAGATTTAAGAAGGGAGTTATAGCAGATTAATGAAGAGAGTTATAGCAAAATTTGTGAAGACAATTTGAATGAGTTGGTGCCTCTAGTGGGTTGGTGCTCACAAATTGAATGAGGGGTTGGTGCCTCAAGAATTTGTAAAAAGAAGTTTAATAAAAGCAATATTTTTGCTGTGGTTTTCTCCCACAAGAGTTTCCACTTAAATTGTGTTGTTATTGTGTTACTCACTATTTAATTTATATGTGCCAAATTTGATTAAATCTAAAAGTGATTAATTAAGTTTAAAAAGAAATAGAATATTGGTATACTGATTTACCCGTGCCCTCTGAACTATCTCCCTCCCAAAAATGGTCTTACTTTGTTTAGGAGTCTACTTGAGTGAGATGCTCCCTTCTCATTGGTTAAGTGAGACTCTCTCTACTTTTTGCTGGTTGAGCCCTTTGTTAATTGAGTGCTTAAAGACCTTAAACCTAAAGGTCAAAAGCCTAAAGATGGAGAGGATAAATTCTTTCCCTAAAGGAAAGTGTTTCCATAGTCATATAGGGTGTGCAATTGATTTTTTTTTTTTAATAGGATTCATGGAATACGATAGTAGTTAGAATTGTATTGCTGCACCAAGAATAATGCAGTTTTACAAGGGTTCTAATGTAATACTTCCCATGAAACCACCTTGGGCATTAAGGAATATTTGCTCACAACCTATTGGTTTGAATCCCCCTTTAGGGAGAGGAGGATTAAAAGGAATAGAAGAATCCGAAGAAGAGAACTACCTACTCATTACTCAGAGGTCAATCATAGAACATCAAAAGCTATGTTATCTTATGAACTTGACATAGGTCACATATCCCGACATGGTATCTTATGAACTTGACATAGGTCACCTTCATTTGGGCGAATGACGAATGATGTGATGGAATACCTCCAACCAGAGAAATGGAATGAAGAATATGATGTGGGTGCCTTGTATATGGGTAGCAAAGTGTTGATCATTTTGGGTGACCTTCTGACCAAAGTAAAATTGCTCTAAACTCTTGTTATTGTGAATCATGCTATCAATACAGCAAATCACCAATTGTATATCTTGCACTAAATTGCTTCCTAAGTTGGCACACTTCCCCCACCATTGTAGAATAGGGTGCTTTATTGTTCTTTGCTATCCCTCCCTCAAAACTAAATCATACTCTTTCATCTTGTGAGTAGAGCTAGCCATATGAATGGTAAGCATCTAGAAGTGCCCATTGCTGTTCAATGAATGCCTCTAGTTCTAGTATGGAAAAGAGGCCCTTTATATCCTTTCTACAACAATAATTGCCCCTCACTTGGGACCTCTGCCTTAGCACCCTATTGATAGTAGGCATAATCCTATGGAACTAATCAATTGGTACTCTCAAATATTTGTTTGAGAGCTAATATGAGAGAGACCTTTTAAGCTGTGTGATATATCATATTGGCAGCCTAAATTGAGATTGATCAAAACCAGGGACCCACACCTTCTATTTTGCCTTACTATGAAATCATCAAGAGATTGGGCTAGCTTGACAATAGGATAGATCACCTTAACTCATCGAACTTGGCAAAGGAACCTACTACAAGGAGAGCACATTCATTCAACCCCTATAACCAATTCAAGTGATGATTGACGCTATAGACCATGTGATTCTGACTTTTTGCATGAATATTTTTATCATGATCTTAGTGATAGGAAAAAGAGATAGCTATAGGCAATTACTAGTTTAAATTGGCAGAGAGAATAGATAGAAACATGTGGATGTTCAATTGATGTGCATGTGCAAGAGATCTCAGGCCAAGCCCTTCTGTTGTCAAGTCAAAAGAACACAATTGAAGATGTTAAAAAGCTCTAGAAGTTGTTAGATATGAAATTTGATATGAAGTATGCGATTCTCCTTGAGGTACTTCGTTTGTTTATGTTTTCGTAGTTGGTGTAAAGTGGGTTATATTTGTCCCTTAGAGTCTAAATTTCCAGTTTGGCCTCTCTATTCCACAAATTGTATTTGGAAGACATGTAAATAGCATGCACTCTTTTGTGGTGAGTGGAAAGAAAGCGTACTCTTATAAATCTCATGAAAAAAGCATAGGTGCTCATTGTGTTAAATTTTCTTGTCCACCTAACCTTGAAATTATCAAAAATATCACACGTTCTTTAGTGAGCTTTAATGTGAGGTGAAAGAGAAGATAATTATGAAACTATGTGCAATAATTATCCTTATCCTTGATGTATTATGACCATGAATTTTTCTATCAGCTCACAATTAATAACTCATCCTAGCCCTTGGTTTGTCCCCCTACAAGTAATAAACGAGGGGGAATGGGTTGCACAATCCATCCAATGCCTTCTCCTCTCTGTCTTCTATCGAATACCTCTTAAGTCTTACTTTTCTTTTGTCGACTTAGTGTTCATACCCCAGAAAATCAAACAAGAGTGAAGGCTCTATTTCCTTCTAAACCCAAATGCCTGCCTCTTGTGGATTTTGGTTGGCCTATTTTAGAGTTCAGCTATTACCAGGGCTTTGAAAGAGTTTTCATATTGAAGGATCTCATATTTTTGTATCCTTTTCCTTCAGAACTATGGAGACTTGATGATTGCTATTGTACTTATGTTTATGATCTCTCTTACAAGATTTGGAGGAAGAGCTGTACAAGCATCTTTCCCCTTTTCCACCTGCATGTAAGCACATTTCATGAACTTGCTTATGGTTTCTAATTAATCTAAGAGAATTTTGGAGGAAGAACCATGAAATTCTCAGATTCTTTCCACTTTTACTTCAGCTCTTATGTTGAGCATAGAATGGGAGCAACCTGCATATGCATGATCTCTTGTTGTTCATGATTAGTCAGTCACTTCCTCAAGCATGGTTGTCTGAGAAGGGGAACTAAAAGTCTGCATTGGATGAAATGCTAGTGTCAATGCTGATTGAGAAAGGAAAGAGATGCTGTGCTGTCTAGGACAATGTCAACACAGATGTAGGGGCATTATTTCCTAGCTTGCCATCAAAATCTGTTTTCAGTTTTTGATGCATACTTGGATAGGAGATGCATTTCCTTACCTTTTGAGAGGTTGGTAAATCTTGATATGTGAATGCATGCAGATCTTCTCACCTTTGTCCATCTCGTAGATCAGTATTTATTATCTGTCATGGATCTACAGTTATGCTCTGCATGTGTTGGGTTGACACTTATTGGTACATGGATCTACATGGAGACTCTGGTATTGTACTATGATTTATAACAGTAGTTTTGATGATAGTAGAGTCTCCTGGTGTCATTGAAGCAGTCCACATGGCTTGTGAGTTGGCTAGTGCTCATCTGATGATACCACGGGGTTGAGGGGTATATTCTGCAGTTATTGTATTTGTTTAAATCATCTGAACACATAGAGAAGTGTAATGTCCCCTTCCAATTGACAGGCCGGATAATTTAATGACTTAATTAATTCCTGTAAGGGAATTAATTATTGATTATTTAATATTATTCTTTCCAAGTAAATAATACTAATAATATTTAAAGTGACTAAAGTGGAGCTTTAATATTTAAATAGTCATTTTGTTATATTTTTCCCTCCTAAAGTCAAATTCAAATATTTAGATTTAATATTTGTGAGGGTAAGGTTATCTCAGTGGAAGATACAAAAGAGGCAATTTGGGAAATTCATTATCATCATTGGAGTTTAATATTTCTTCTATTTTTGCTGAGAGCTCTCGGGCTTGAAGTTTTGGGGTTTCGGTGGTGAAACAATTCCACCCTAGCCTGTGGGATTCAATCAAATTCGTGAAGTCTCCATTGGAGATGGATATGCAGGAGTAACGGTTTATCTAGCCAGTCCGAATACGAACTCACTAATCATTCATATTGCTAGATTGGGTCAGTTTGCTCCTTCAGAAAAGAGGCGATCTTGCTATGGGAAGATTGGGATTCACTTTGGATGAATTAAATATCAGTTGAGTAATGCCTGGCTGATATATGCGTTGAGATAGAGGCTTAATATTGCTCGTCAATACTCTTATTAGAGCCGCCACTTTGGTTTATAATATCTGCCGACTTAGGGAGGACTCGAACATTTAAAATCAGTCGTTATCCCTTTCATTGGAGACACAGACTGTATGCAGTAGTGCGCTGGGGAGTATTTGTTTGTGGGCCACCTGTCAGAGGTCAATGCCAGTCATAAAGGGGAGATTTGGCATTGTTTGGGACTGTCGATCACTTACCTGTAGCTGCCAGCCTTGGTATAACCTGTAGCTGCCATCCATGGACAGATCGTGGAGTTTCCCTGAGGGGTTGCATTGCAAATATTAGCGCCAACCTGCCATAATTGGGATCCGTCTAGTGTGGACTGTGACGATCCATAAGGTGCTGATATATTTTCCAGAAATCCTTGCACTTAATGCTCTATATTGAATTTTGAATATTAGATATATGTAATCATTGTTGTCTACCTGTACATGGATATTATATACTCAGTCATATTTTGCTGTTATGAATTTCATATACCTTTGTGATGTAATGGTTAAATGTAATTACTGATTCATTGATGTTAACGGAGTATTTCATAGGACAAGTTTAATGCATACAATTACTATTTAAACACCAACTGGAAACAACTCAGATCAGTTTGCTAGAGAACTGTTTGACAAAATGCCTGCATTGTCAAACTGTGCATAATCATGAAAATTTCGTTAATTTGGGCAAGAGTCTTTACAAGAAGCATGCGTGTATTTCATTCAGTGTTTGGGCTAACATACAGACTATGATTCATTTGTAGCTACATCTATCATCTGTTTAGCAGATTGTTATCCTCACATGCAACTTGAGATGGAATTATGTTTTGTAATGTTTGTTCATGACTATTTGGTGTTCTCTTGGAGATTGATTAACATTGAATAAGTTGTGAAGAGTCCTATCTATGTTCCTCGAGCATATTTCTTCGGGTCCAAGCTTTATTAAGGGTATATTTGTGGAAAGGCTAATTTCTTCTGGTTATGTTCATATACTTTGTCGTATGTGATTGTATGAGGGTAATCACAGTTTTTGTGAACCATTGTTAGTTTGGAGATTCTTCAGGCACTCCTTTCATTATTATTTCTATGAGCTTTATTTTTTAGTCATATTCACCTGTTATGGTTATTGTGGACATTAACATATTTTTTAACCTTTTTCCTTTCTTAATTGACTGATTTCATTGCCTCTCTTATATGGACAGATAAAGCTGTGGGATCGCCGCTTGATTGAGAGAGGAGCTGTGCAATCTTATGAAGGGAATGTTAATTCGCATACCATGATACAAATTGGTGTGGATCCAACTGAGACACTTCTTGCATCAGGTGAATCCACATTATATGGAATGGATTTATTTTCTAGCTTTGGAAAAGGAATGTTTGAGCATAATATAATGATTGACTTTATTTTTATGTTATCAGGTGGTGAAGATTGTGGCATCCGCCTTTGGAATGTAAAGACTGGTAAGCTTTTGCACACGGCAGCTGGTTTCTCTTCACCTGTTACTACAATATGCTGGCCACATAACAGAAGTAAGGGTTTTCTAATTTGTTTGTTCCTATCTGGAAAGATTATGCTGGTTTTAGATTTGAGCTTTTCCCTTGATTTTGCCTTTTATTGTTCCTCCTGGATGCAGAAATGAGGGAATCATCCAAAGAAGAGAAGTTTTATGAAGATGCATCTTTTGAACAAAAGTTTTGTTGGGGTCTGTGGCTTGGATCTTTTGAGGGGTTGCTGTATATGCATGGAGGTGGTTGATATCACAGTTCTTATCTGACCAAGCCATTTGCAAAGAAAGGTACATGACACAATCCTGGTTAAAACTGTGTTTATCAAGTCATTTTGTCTGATTTGAGTTCATCAAGAGAAATTTTGCTGTTTGTATTTCACCAAGAATTAGAATCACTTCTTTGGTTACATTGTTTCAGGAAATCCAGGTTATCCTCTTCATTTTCTGTACAACTATACAAGCGCATTTTTACTTCTTGACAATGCTTTTCATAAAATCATCTACAGCAATGCCACGCTTTGTAGAATACACAATCTGTAAGACACGTTTCCTGACTTATTGAGACTTTGATGATAAATATATGATAAGTATTAGGATTAGGATCATATTGCTGTCCAAGTGATTAAATTCAGTTAATATCTTTTGAAAATGAGTTCTCTTCATTTTTCTGTACAACTGTGCCAGCGAGACTTTTAATCCTTGGCAATGCTTTTCATTAAAATCATCTGCAGCAATGCCATGTTTTGTAGAATACATAACCTGTAAGACACGTTTCCTGACTTATTGAGACTTTGTTGATAAATATGTGTAAAGTATTAGGATTAGGTTCATACTGCTGTCCAAGCGAAATTAAATTCAGTTAATATCTCTTGAAAATAATTTATCTCCGGAAATTTGGCAAGAGATTTGCATAGATAAACCACACCCATTTTAATTTAAAGCTTTCATTGATGATACAAGTTCCAAGATGACTAGCTATTCTTATGTTTGGGAGTTGATAATGTAGTATCATACTTTTCCATCCGAACATCTCATGTTTATTTAGAAATCTGAAATGAGCACAATAACAGCGTTTTGATATGTAACTATCTTCACATCACATTTCTTAGGAGTCAGAAGAATGACTGTCCCATTTTTTATCTGTTTTGCATCATTGAGATTAAGAATCTGACTGAAAATGTCCTATTGTCTTCTCTGTTTCATGTATTATGACTACATTGTCTCATATCTAATTGCAGTTGGTTGGTATCACCTGTAACATGTCTAAAATCATGCTGCACTTGCTGTAATATGTAGGTATAGTTATAGGTTTAAATGCTTGCCTGACCTGTCTTGGGGGAGGCGTACTGTTAAAATTCTGACAAATATACTAATCATGGAGGCATGATGTTAAAGCAAAGGGAAATTATTATTGGTCAAGTTGCAATCCATGATCATCAATCATTATTTTCTAACGAACCTGATGTTCTTAAGACTCGGAGCCATGTCAAATAGCTTACACTTTATTCATGATGCTTGTTATTGGTGACAAAGCTTTAAAGTTGGAAAGGCTTTAGGCCACCAAGTCTAAACATATGCAATGTGGAAGAAGCAACAATTGTCAGGAATTAATAGAGTTGGCTGAAGTCACAATTTTCCTTTTCTTACAATTAAAGAGAATTCTTGTTACAAGACTTGAGCGAATGGGGGACCTCTCAAATATATGTAACATTAGAGTTATACTGAAAGGTTTTCTTCACAGTGCATGTTTATGTGTTCTTTGCAGTGTTGCATGGTTTTGTGTAAAATGCGGAAGAAGCAAGTAACAATTATCAAGAATTAATAGAGCTCACTGAAGTCACAATTGTTCATTTCTTACCAATTAAAGAGAATTCTTGTTGTAAGACAAGTAAATAAGGAAGCTCTCAAATTTATGTAACATAAGAGTTTTAAGGGTTTCTTTGCAGAGTTACATGTTTTGGTGTTCTTTGCAGTGTTGCATGTCTGTGTAGAAGAAGCTACAATTATCAAGAATTAATAGGGTTGACTGAAGTCACAATTCTCCATTTCTTACCAATTAATGAGAATTCTTGTTATAAGACACAAGTAAATAAGGAAGCTCTCAATTTATGTAACACTAGAGTTTTAAGGTTTTCTTTACATAGTTGCATGTTTTTTTTTAATCTTTTGGAAAAACTACGTATAAGCATTTTAAAATTTGTGGCGCATTGCTAATTTGTCCTCATTCACACAGCTATTGTGTATAATGACTCACCCAGTATGCTACATTTCTATTATCATAGCCATTGATGAGTAAGTGAACTCTATTTTGTATCTCTGAATGTACTAACCATTTTGGTCCCAGCATAGGGAATGTAACGTATAGTAATGGAATTATGCACTTTAGATATTTAGATAACATAAAAGAAAATAATGGCACTAGATATTCAAATTAAAATACACCATTTAATTCCTAATATATAGCCAAATTTCTGTGTTCGTTGAATTTTATAAAATGCCAAGTTCATAATTCCTCCAAAGTCCTTTGGCACGACCATTTGCATTCTGCATCATCATTATTAAATAAATACATTTGCTTCATAAAGAAAAACTTTTTTTTTTTTAAAGTCTCTCCCTGTTTTTCCCTTCCTTATGCCAACATTTAAACTGCTGGCTAGGATTTCTGAATTTACGGGATGGTCTCGTTGATTAGTAAAGTGGCTAATATGCCTTCCTCTTTTCAGCTTTTGTGATCATAACGATAAAGTTTGTTCTATTTCTGATATCTTTTTGGCAAATCAAGACAATTTGTTGTTTTGGCAGGATGTGATTCAGAAGAAATGGCTGAAATTTTCTCTATTGAGTCACCACACCTTTCTATTGAGTGCATAAAGGTAATTGTCACAACTCCTTGTAAGGATCCTAAAGGTAAATAGTTGTATTTTAGATTGGTTTGGAAATTTCCAACTTTGGTAGATTTTTTCAGAAACTGAAAAGCTCAAAAGAATGCCCAACGCAAAATGAGTAAATAATAACAAAAGCCAGAAGGTTCTGTGTCTTCATTCATGTTTCTCAAAGTACAGCAGAGGAAACTTTTGATGAACATAGATGTGAACCATCACCACCGGAATCTGTAAAACAAAAAATGACCGTTCAGAAGGAAACTACCTTCATAGAACTGTCCTTGGCAAACTAATTGCAGGTTCAAACATTGAAATATTCTGTTGCAAAAGTTTAAAAAAAATAAAAAAATGAAATGTTGTTACAGTTACGAAGTTTTTCCTTGGCTTTAAAATTTTCCCTCCTCTATCTTAAGCTAGTTTCAGATTGGGGATTGAACTTAATGATACTTTTAAATATTTTGGAATGTCTGTTGCAGGAATTATTTTTCTTTCTTGATTAAGACCACTATATCTTGGCTTTTTGTATGGCATGTTGGATACTGAAACTGCATCCCCGGATCCTACCACTCCCCTACATGCACATTCACACATGCTCTCATACACACAAATGTTGTTGGACTATTTGTTTTCTTGATTAAGACTACTATATCTTTGCTTAATAACTCCTAACATTGTATTTTGATATTTTTAAAGTTTTTTGGGATTTGTTTTTTAAAGTGTAATTCATTCATTATGATGTAATGTTTCCTCGCCGGTGTATAAAATTGGATACATTTAATATATCAGGGTTTATTTTATATTATTGCAGATTTACTAATGTTATTATCTAAGTTTAAAAATTATAAAGTATATATATAATTCAAATATAAATGTCTTAAATTGCCTATTTATCATCATTAACTAGCTTAAAATTTATACACATTAAGATCAACAATATTAATATATTAATTAACATTTCAACAATATGAACATGATATCAATAGAACAAATAACATATTTTAGAGAATTAGAATGCCTTCATCTTATTTATACTTAATTATGAATATTATTGAATAAAATAAGCTCAATACTTATTTGAACTAGAGCACTTGGAATGGTCATTCTCACCTTAGGAAGATTTCAATCGTCTCGGCTCTCATAGCTATGGAGTGTTTGAACTAGAGCACTTGGAATGGTCATTCTCACCTTAGGAAGATTTCAATCGTCTTGGCTCTCATAGCTATGGCACACTCTAGTGGGACCTAGTTCTTATTTAGAACCAACAACATGCTTCAGAGCTATCATTCAACATGCACAACACATCAGACTCCAAAATAATTACTCAACATGCATACAACATGCTCTAGAGTAATTACTCAATATGCACAATAGCCTTGGCCAACACAATCTCGAGTGTGCAATATATCCCAATTTTCAACAATCTCCATGCCCTTTACAAGTCTCACATAAATGTTTTATATAAGCCTTAAGGGGTGGTTTCCAAACCATCATACCTTTTCATAAAGGTGGTCCTTTTTTTTTTTCTAGATTGCAAAATCCGGTAGCCCCCCTTATAAACTGCAATGCGCCTAATAAACATTTTTCACGTGACCGGTGACATTGGCGCAACACACCCTTCGGTACCACGGGGATGGAGAGGAGACTAGACCTCGTGACCTCTTGCCTACAACAGGATGCATTAGTCCATTGAGCTAGGCCCTCCGCCACATAAAGATTGTCTTTTAATAATTATTTAATAAATACATTTATTCCTCTCTTTTAAAAGAGTTTTTATAATTATCCTTTATTAATCTCTATTTTAAACAAAGGATCATAATATCCTTTATTTTTATATATCCATTTTAATTCTAAAGGGTTATTTCATAATTGTCTTCTTTTGGGAAAGAGTCGTAATAACATATGGCAAATTAAGTAACTACTCTCTAAATTTTTGATTAATATTATGATATCTTTTTTAATATAAACCCAACTTTATCTTTTGATATTTTAAGAGTTTTGAAAAATAAAGTTTCATTTTATTAAAGTGCAACCCATTCATTATGGCATGTTGGGTACATTGTTGTGCACATGTATGTGTGGGGTATAATAACATATGTACCATACATAACCCTATATAATATTCTATTCTATATATATATATATAGGGTTATATAGGGTATATATTGTTGGACATCTAATGCAAAATTATTGTTCACCCTATCCTTTCCATCATCTCCTCCTTGTGTGATTATCACTCTAGTCCTTTGCTCCTTCCTACTTGCTTCCATGCACTACAATTTTTTCTCTTGTCATCTATTGACCTACTACTTGCTTTCAATTGTAGTAGAGATATTGCTCCAACACGCTCACTAGCACTAAGATGTCATTTGGGGAGATTTGAACCTTGATCTCCAACATGAGAGCTAAGTGGCCATACCACTTACCAAACCTCCTTTTACCACTTGACCAAAGCTCCTTTAACACATCTTTAGTATATTAATAAAATAGTGTAAGTAAATCAATAGTATATTTATATTAGAGTAATAATGTCATTGTTAATATGTGTTTAGGGTGATTAAATAATCTTCCCATCATAAATGGTAGTTGCTAATGAGTTGGGGGAGGAAGTTGTTTTTGGAAAATGCTCGCTTTATAAGACAATGCCATTGTGTTCAAGTAAACCAATCAAATCTTCTTCATCTAGTGTATTGTTATTACTATTTGTGCATTATTATATAATTTATAATTTGTATGTTCATCATTTTAATATGATATCAAAGTAGGTTGTAGGCAAATAATTTTTATTTTTTATTTTATTTATTTATTTTTATCATGTTAGGGATTTCAAGTCTGAAAATTTAATGTTTCCCTTAGTCCACTAATGGTGCCAAACGCAAAGATAATATGAAATGATGGTTGGATCTTCGATGTAGGTTGATAGTACATGGATGTGTTCCTTTGGAAAGTGGTGGTGATGTATTAGGAATCCAAGGGTATAAATTATGTTTGAGTAATGATTGGCTGCCAAGAATATTGTGCCAACATTGGTAGTCTCTTTATGATTTTGTAATGTTAACGTATATTTTTTTTTTCTTTTTCGACATTTTGGTGCACTATAATTTGTTGGCTATTATATTGAGATAATGGACCATGTCATAGTTACACAAGTTGAAGTTTAAACTTATGTTGTAGGTTCATAGACATCATGCAAGGAATCTATTCATGCTAAAGTTCAATTTGTCACAAGATTTCTTTAAACATCATGTTCAAGGCCAAATTTTCAACTAGAAAAGAGAAATGATGGATAAAAAATGAGTACTTTCTAATTGGTTGCTTGATTAAAGAAATTGTAATTAGGGTGTTATTTTTTGTTATATCACAAAGCCATATATATTTACATGGGAGAGTATATTAAGATTTTAATGGTTGTGTTAGGGGCTATTTTGTTAAAATGAAAGTTTTGTATACCGGAGTGATAAGGTTAATATGTTTTTTTAATAGAAAATAAGGTGTTAAAATGATAACTTGGTTACATTGTAAGGAGGTGCATTTTCAATTGAACATGAGATTATTAAATGCATATATATTGAACATCATTGCATATACACACACATGCATAGACAAACAATTTGTAATGTATGTGCTCACCATTTTAATATCATCAATTTTAATAATGGATGACATCATGATGTTCTAGTTGTAGGTCCAAGCTCAAGTATTGAGTTTTCAAGCCTAAAACCATACCAAAATATATTAATGATATTAAATAGTCAATACATGTGCGTGTGCGCACATGCATGCTAACTATGTTAATTTCATTTCTATTAGTAATGGATGACACCATGATGTTCTAGTTGCAGGGCTAGGCCTAAGGTTTGGATTTTCAAGCTTAAAAGCATGCTAAAATTGGGGGATTTATTTTTAAATTTGAATGTAATAGATATTTGTTTGAGACATATTGTTGCAGGTACTTTCTTACTACATACTCAATAGTACCATGACCAATTCCATATGACAACTTGATCATACTCTTGAAGTGACATAAAAAAACCAACATATTCTTTAATTTTAATAAGTAATAATTTGATTTATATAAGGAATGTGAAGGAAATCGAGCACATTATATTTTTTTAAGAGGATATGGGCACCATTTTTCAAAGAATCTTCAACAAGTGGATATTTTAACAAATTTGTAGCACTATTTATGAGGAAATATTTATTAAAGAATTTTGTAAAGATTTGTATATATATATGAACAAAGGGTATTTATTCTTTGAACTATATATATTTGAAATTGAGGAAACGGTGTGTTTGCATTTTAAGAGAGCCTGGAGTGGATCTATTTTAGAGATCTTAACAATTCTATTGATGAGTTTTATCAAGATTATTTGGTAATTATGAGTAAACCAACAAAAGAAAAGATGAAGTACTTAACACTTGGAGAATTTGAAGTATATTGAGAGAACAAAGTGAAACAACAACAAAAAATGAGAGAAAATTCAAGCAATGGCTAATGTTGAAGCACTTGTGTTATGTGGAATGTTGATGTAGTGAATGTGGAAGAGATGAACATTGAAGAGATCATTGAAGTGGGTAATGTTAACATGGAGAACATGGAAGAGGTGAATATGGAAATGAGTAGGTAAGTCTTTGAACGCACTTAATGGGGAAAATAACCCTAATTTGTTGAAGTCATGTGGAAATACCAATGTTGAATTAAATTATATTAAGAACAACATAAGTAAATTTAATGAGATAAGTAATTAATGAAACATGAATCTAGAGAGATGAGTATTTACTTAACAATTTAAACATGAATGACGAGAACAATAGACAACAACTTAAGCATGTATGTAGAGAATGATGAGCATCTTCATATTGAAACACCTTATACAAAAAGTGAAAAACTAAAATTGTAATGGGATGTGAGCTAACTTGGTCATGTGAGTTTTGGAATCTCTTTTATGTTTCAGATTTGTACTTTATTTGGAAGAGAAATCTCAAGGGGAAAGCTTTTTGGAAATTTTTCTTTCTACATTTAAAATCCTTTTGTCAACTATGTTGTGTTATGTGAACATTTGGGATGGCATTTGTAGTTTGGTTGTCTTGAGATGGAGCCATCTAATGGGACTAGTGTCTATTGGTTATTGTATCTACCATTGAGTCAAATCTACACATGGTTTATATATCCCTATTTTTTTTTTTTTAAGTTTGTTTTAAGGAAACTATTTTATGCAAATTCTCTAAGTTGTATGGAGGTTGGAAAATGAATGTTAAAATAGTCAAGTTTGAATATTTCTTTTAGTTTCTTGGCTATCTAGAAAAGGAATATGAACCAATCAAAATTGATTGTTAGATCAATATAAGAATGCATATTATAGAAGAGTCATTATAAATTAAAACTCTACTCTATTTTATTTTAAAATGTTCTCTGAAAAAAAACAAAACTCTCTCTCTCTCCATGGAGGTTTTAGATTTATCAAATAAAATTGGACTACTATGTGTATATATAGAGACATTTTTGGTTATGAGGCTTACAAATAGAAAAGAACTATAAAGTTTATTTTTTGAAAACAAGTACAAATATTTAATAATATCATGAATCCAACAAGATTTTTTTTAAATTAAATAAATCTAATATTATTTTAAAAAGAAGGATAAAATTTATTTGAGTGTGGTTTGTTCTAGCCGCAACCCTCCTCCATGGAGCCATGACTCCAACCCCCAATGGAGAAGGGTGGCTAGGGTAGTCACACCCCTCCCCTTTTTATTATTCATGTTTAAATATAAATAAAACAATATAAGTTTATTTATTTATTTATAAATCCTTGAAATCTATTCTTCAGTCATAAAATAGTATATATATATATATATATATATAATCGTTCATTAAAAATGGAGACGCAATTTTATTTAAACAAGAAAATTTATTTTGTATTCAACAAGTTAACCCTACAAATTAAGGGCCCAAATTTTGAAAAAAATAAAATAATAATAAAATAAGGACAATATCACATTTGTTGTAATAAAAACATCAATATTTTGTGGTATCTTCAAAGAAAATCTTTCATAAGCCTTCTGAAAGCATGTTTGCATATATTTGCTAGTCTAATAGAATTTTGTAGAGGAAAAATAAACCCCATGCAAATTTGTGGATAAACAAATAAATAATTAGGAGAAAATTCATTCTTCCTTCTATTCTTGTAAAATAGAAAATTTGTGTGTGACAAGTATAGAGGAAGAAATGAAGAGTTTAGGGTTAAGAAAAACCTTATATGCTTTCTTGTTGGGTTATTTTAAAAAAATTAATTGTAAATTAAATGAAAAAAATTCCTTAGAAAGTAGTGTTTATTGTGACATTAATATGAAATATCGTTTCTTTTTAATTTTTTAACTTAGATACTTTGAGTATAAGTTTTTTTATATGATTTAATACAAATTTATTTTAATTTAATTATAAGTTTAATTGTTTTATTTAATATAAATTTTAAATTAGCAATAACTTAATATAGTCTTATAGTTTAACTGAGAAATTAATGATTAATTCTCAAATTATGTATTTATTTAGACCTTTGCTAAGAGTTATATCATTCTTAATAATTAGTAAATTGAAAACATTGTGAATATATGTTGCCAAGAAAAATAATTTAAATTATTCATTTAATTTCTTCACTTTTTCAAAAATTATTATATGTAAATTTTTACCATGTGCTTTAATTTTAGTTGACAAATAGGTTAAGTTGATTAATTTTTTTTTGGGAAAAAGGATATATATATATATATACTCTGAAGTACATTTGAAAATCCCAAATAATAATAGCAGTGTGTCTGTGAGAACTATCAGATATCCCATTCCCCATAACTATTTTATCTGAAATTTAGCAAAAATCCATCCCCATTTTACATATTTGAACTTGCTACCCAAATTTCCCTATCTCATAATAACTGTTTAATACTACTTGGCAGGCTGTATCAACTGTATAATTACATATTTGAAATTGACAAGATTAACAAAATCCATTACACTATCTGCAATGCTTTCATTCCTCCATGCACTGTGGCAAATTCTTCCACTGTCCTTCCTCCAAGTCTTCAATTCCATTCAAACGAGGCAAAACATTCTCAGTAGCCCAGGTGCGACACTCGATAGACGCAATGTAACCATGATTTTCCTCTTGCAGACATTCAAGACAGGGATTTTCCTCTATCTTAGATAATAATCCATTCTCAGTTGATGATTAAATTTTAATCTTAGATGTATAGTCAAATTTTACAAATTAAATTAGATTGTTATTTGTTCCATATACTTATCCATGTAAGTTGCTCCCAAGTAATGACAAGTTTCCCATCTAGCTAGGAAGCCCAGAAGAAAAATGAGACTTGTGAGTTTTCCCTTGATGTTAGGTATATTGACATTGACACCTTTTTAGTTGACCAACATTCTAGGAAGTTGCATCTAGGTTTTCACCACACCCACTTATGTTGTTCGTGTTGGTGATTGAAATTGTTGGCCCTAAGTCCCTAAGGTTTGATAATCTTCTAGGTGCTAGGGGTGTCAAACATGGAAAATTACATAAGCATATCTTTAGGTTGGGAAACTATGGACCAATGACTGAGGTGGGCGAGACCTCCTTCACTTTTGGCTCTACATGACCAAGGGGGTTTTCCCTAAGACAAAAAATTGATGATTTGAAGCACTAACAATACCTTACACCAAACTATACCCACTGCATAGTGTATCTCAATACTGGTGTCACAATATACCTATGTGCTATTTTGGAAAATTAAGGTTAATAATCTTACTAACAGATAATCTACCATATAAGTGTCTTAGAATGAGTTTATGGTACACCCTTGTATTGTAGTATTCATTCAGACATGGGAGTAGAACACTTAGAAAGTAAAAATTTAAAGGTTTTTTGAGTTTATGTGTTTGGAGTGTGTTGAGGATGATAGGAGAGGAAGCCAATCATAGGCCAATGCCTTTATCCATTGGGAAACAATCTCTAGATTTATCCAAAGATGCAATAAATAAAAACAAGGCAATGACTTAATAAAGTCACCACAAAATACTATACCTCTCGAGATGCACAAGCAAGCTAGGCTCTACACATTCATTGGGAAAGACAATAGATATTTGCAAAATATTAAAAGAGTACTTAGTAATCCTCAAGCATACCCATACATTTCCTTTATTATATTGAAAAGATACCATGCAAAGGCTTTGCACAAAATTTACAAACGTTTGGTTGAAAAAATAATCAATCATACATTTGGAAATGCATACCATAAATAAAGAGACACTATGCTAAGGTTGATTATGAATTTAATCATACAATCTTTAAAATTTACAAATGTTATTATAATCTTGAGATCAAACCTAGATCATTACAATACAAAAATGGCTATACCTAGAACTGGAAATTGAAACCTAGGGTTTCCTTTGAATATCTTTCTCTTGTTTGATTTGTAGCTACTCTCCTTTGTTTTGTCTTCTCTCCTCTTTTTCTAAAATCTCTTTTGAAAAATATGAATTTCTCTTCTTTTACCTCATCGGGGCACATTGGGACTAGGAGCCAAAAATTTCAAAAACTATATAGAAACCCATGCTTGTGTGTACCACACACACTTGGTTGCCCATGATGAAGCCATGCCCTTGCATTAATGAGTACACAAAAAAGGAACAAAGACCCTACAAAATATGCAACAAATCACGACCAAGATTGGATTTTTGACAGAAAGGAGGCCTGAGAACCATAAAGAAGCATGGGTGTTGCCTTATCCCACTTGCATTTATTAAGAAATACATTTAAGATCATCCCTACAACTCCAAGAATCAAATCTAGTAGTTGAGAGAGTTGTTGCAACATTAATAATAATTTTTTTTACAGAATGTCCAAAAGTCCAATCAAGTCCCAAAACCCCAACAGGATCCTAAGGAAGAAAGAACTAAAGGGTGAGAGTTGAAACAAAAATAGGATTCAAACTATGCCAATCCAAAATCCAAAATTTTGAAAAAAGTCTGAAGCCTTGACAAGGAAGGAAATCAGGTTTGGGAAACCAAAACAAATTTAGACTTTTGGACCTTTAGTCCAATTGGTTCCCGAAACCTCAATAGGAACCTAGAAGGAAGCAAAGATGGGTCGAGAGTGGAAATCTCGACCGAATAAGGACCTTCTAGACCTTTGGTCCGAAATTCCCATGAAGATTTGAAGTCTGAATGGGATAGGAAAGAAGAAAAGAGAGACCGATTTGGATTGAGAATCCTGATTGGATTTGAATCTTTTGGACCTTAGGTCCAAAAGTCCTGTCGAGACCTAAAGTCCTAACAAGGATGGAAGAAAAAGGCTAAAAAGCTTGAACTTAAACTTTTCGATCGATAACAAACATGCGATGTGGCAGCTTTTCCATGCATCCATGCACAAAAGAAGGCCCTACCAAAAGAAGTTAGCAGACTTGTGAAAATGATGCCACTTGGTATCATTTCCACACTTCCGCGGGCTGAAGGGGGACTCACCAAAATAACTTGGAGAACTCACAAAAAAGATGCCATGTGGCATCATTTTTGTGATTCCATGAAAGAAACTAGGAAATATAGAGAAGGCTTGTGAGCTCACAAAACTTTGAGTCTGATGATCTCGTTGGGACCCGAAGTCCTGATGGGATGAGATGAAAAGGTAGGGGTGGGACTTAAGAAAGGTCCTAGACCTTTTAAATAGGTCTAAAATTTTGATCGAGATTCGAAGTCTCGACAACGATGAATGAAGGCAACACCAATCAGGATCGGGAATCCCAATTGGACTTGGACCTTTCAAATCTTAAGTCCAAAAGTATGATCGAGACCTAAAGTCTCAAATGGATAGGAGAATAAAAAGGGAAGAGCGGGATCAGAGGTCAAGACCAGACTTGGACTTTAGTCCAAGTGTCCATTCGGGATTCGAATCCTCGACCGAACAAAAGGAAAAATAGAAGAAGTGGGAATTGGGGAAGAACATGTACCTTTGGACTTGGTCCAAATATTTGTTCGGGACATGAATCCCCAAAAGGACCCAAAGAAGGAAAGAAAGAAGGTTGAAAAAGACTATCTTTTGAACATTCTACAAAATGGATTTTTGAATATAGTTAGATAAAGGGGTAATACAACCATTAGAGGGACTTGAGCATGATACACCATTGAGATTTATCAGATTGGTCATAATTTATGGGGAACACAAGGAGACAATACAGAGCACTGTAAAATCACTTAAATTTGTAGATGGTAATAGTTCATTCACCTTTCACCTTGAGTAGTGTGCCCTCATTCGTTGCACATGTGATGGCGTCGAGTGCATTTTTAGACTAAAGTGGGTAGTGTAATTCCTTAGTAGCACAATCTTTTATATAAAAAATAATTAGTTTCACTATGTTCATGTCCATTCATATGTGTGTTTACAAATGGACATGACATTTCATATCAAAGTCAAGTTTTACAAATTCTAGGAGCTTTAGGAATGTGATTTGGTCACGCTATTGAATGTGTAAATGATGTTGCTTAATGAATTTAGATGTTCAATATATTAAGAGCAAAAGCAATGATCTAAACAGGTGATGCATATTGAGAAGAACCAAGTAGCAAATAAATAGAAAATAGAAGTGGTTATTACAACTACATAGCTAACCAAACCCAATAACCATCTACATGTCGGTAATAAAATAAGAATGATGTAATAATATGCTAACAATCCCCCCTTATTACACAATTTTCCCAAGAGAACAAAATCATAAAATTTTGAAAAGCTTCAAACTTCACAGTTGCAAGAGATTTGGTAAATATGTCAACATGTTTCTCTTGAGTCAAACAATACTAGAGTTGGATTTTTTTTGCTAAACATGCTCATGAATAAAGTGACATTGTACCTCCATGTGCTTGGTACACTCATGAAAAATAGGATTGTGAATAGGCTTCAACAAACTCTTGTTTTTGCAAAATAAGGTGGTAGGAGTTATCTCAAGAACACCCATACCTCTCAAAATGTGATGCAACAATATCACCTCATAGACAATTCCACTTGTGACATGAAATTTTGTCTCTATGGAAGAGTAAGAAATAGTGGTCTACTTTTTTCTCCCCTAAGATATAGGACCAAATCCCAAAAATAAAATGAAGCATGAAGTAGAATTTTTATCATCCATGGGACCTACACAGTCCACATCCATGTATGCACACAAATAAAAAATTGCACTCTACTTGTATTCTAGGTCATATGCCATTATACCACATGTATCTCAAAACACACTTTTTTGCCTTCCAATGAACAACATTAGGTTTTTGCATAAATTTGGAAAGATACGTGACAACATAGCTGATATCTAATCTGGTATAAATAAGGTAAATAAGACTCCCAATTAACTAACGATAAAGAGTAGCATTCACCTAAGGTGATGGATCACCACGAGAAAGTTGCGAACTTATCTCCATGAGTGTCGACATAGGTTTTCAATATTTCATTTTGAATTTATCGAGCAACGCCTTAGCATATTTTATTTGAGATACATAAATATGATTCTTCTATTGCAACACTTAAAGTCTAGGATAATATTGTAGGAACCCGATATTTTTCATGTTGAATGATCATTTGAGATCATTCTTTGTAGCATCAATCATCTATGGTGAACTCCCAGTGATGACCAAATCGTCAACATATACAATCACAATTATAGTCTCCCCCACTTTCTCTTTGAGGTAGAGATTGAGATCATAAGGATCATTCCTGGAAAATCCATGATTAAGGATATTTTCATTGATCTTGATGTACTAGGCTCGAGGAGCCTATTTAAGACTGTAGAGGTATTTTACAAGTTTGCAAACTTTGTAATGTTGTCTAGGTGAAACATATTCCTCAGGCTAAGTCATGTAGGCCTCCTCCTTGAGATATGCATTAAGAAAGGAATTTTCGGCATCCATCTGATGTACCTTCCAACCAAATTGTGCCGCAAAGGTTTCATCATAACCAATAACTTCCTTTTGTGCATAGCCCTTAGCCATAAGCTAGGCTTTGTACTTATCGATGCCACTATATGCCTTATACTTGATTCAGAAAACCTATTTACATCCAATAGCCTTCTTCCTTGGTGGAAGATCTACAATTTCCCATGTATTATTTCTTAGTAAGGCCAGATATTTTGCATCGATGACATCCTTCCAAGGTGGTAACTCAAGAGATTGTTGAACTAATTCCATTTTTGAACTCTAAACAATTGTACACATGAGAGCCAAATTAACCTCTTCACAAGACTTGTTATGATTTTTGGGACCAATGAGAAATGTGTTTGTGATGACATCATCTTTAGCATCCTTTACTATGGCTTGATACCACTTAGGAAGATTTTCATGCACAGGACATGAGGATGGAGGTGGTGAAAGAGGGGTAAACTCATCCAATGAAAACAAAACCTCTTCTTGTGCTTCTTCATCAAGATCCTCATCTTCAGGTTCAATAATCTTCAGTGCTTAAGAACTAGTAGGGGATGGTGAGGAAGAGGTGTTACATCATGTTTCCTCATCAAAAATAACATCCCTACTAATGTACACTTTCTTTGTTGATGCATTTGTAATTCAATATCCTTTTGAATCTGAACTATACCCAAGGAAAATGTATTTCAAAGACTTAACATCCAATTTTGTCCTACATACCTTGGGAACATTCATGTAAGTTGCACATCCAAACTCTTTGAAATATAATATAAAGGGCTTCTTACCAGTCCAAGCTTCTTTAGGTGTAATATTTTCAATAACTTTGGTGGGTGCTCAATTCAACAAATACACTACTATGTGAACTTCTTCAACCCAAAATGTAGGAGCAAGATCTACATCTTTCAACATACATCACACATTTCAAGAATAGTGTGATTATGACTCTCTGCAACACCATTTTATTGAGGCATGTAATCAGTGGTTAACTGTCTTTGTATCCATGTTCATGAAAGTAGTTTGAAAACTCCTTACTTGTGGATTTGTAATGTTATGACAGTTGATGTGATGGAAATAATATCATTAAAAAATCTCCAGCCTACAAGAATTTTTTATAGATGGTAGATGAATCTATTTCCATCCAAAATGGATTTTTAGAGAATGTATCAGTTATGGTTGAAACTTGACTAAAGTACCTCAAAGATTTTCAAGTTATCTAATCACCAACTCTAGAAGACAGTTACCCATTGATACTAGAAAGACCCTTGTTAACCATAGTTAATAATTTAATAGACTAGAAATAAGGAGGAATACAAAATTTTAATGGTTTGAATAGTAAGAAACTATCATTGTATCCCCCTTCCCAACCATCCATAATAAGTTCAAACAAATTTTGGTAGATGAACCAACTATAACCAACAAACAAGAAAACTTGGCACAACTAGCAATGGTTTTAATCAAACAACACCATGATGAAATAGAGGATGATCTATAACTCTCCAATCCATTAGATGTAGGCGAAGAAGAAGACATGAACACAAACTACATGCTATATAGACACATCCAAATAAGCATCATATAATTCATTTAAAATAAAAAGGAAAACTTCCTTTCAACATTCCATTATCTTTTGGCACATATAATCCCAAGAAATGAGAGTTTCTTCAAATATATCACAACCTTCCACATAATGTAACCTCACTATTTCCCTCTTAATTATCTGATGAGTGAAGCTTACACGTCACCTCTAGTCATCTTGAGACCAAACAAATCATGTTATTATCAGGAAAAAATCTAAACATCAACAAATGACTTAAGAAAATTAGATCTTTGATTATTCAAAATTATGGTAAATTGGTCTAAAGCATTCACTCAAGATTATAAATACATGAGAAGGATTCACCTAAATATTTTCACATATCACATTTACACTAAGTCGATTAGGCCAATTTGGCAACCTTAGTGAAGGCTTAATCCTGCACATAAGGAAATACAAGACAAAGATTAAAAACTTTTGCAAGTAGGATTCATTTACCCAATCTCTGATAGTCAATAGGTTTCAAATTTGGTGGTTGTTCCAAATAAATGAGGAAAGTGGATAGTCTATGTGGATTATATAGAACTTAATAAAACAACCTACATAGACTATTTTCTTTTACCATTTATTGTTCAAGTCCTTGATAACCTAGTTGGAATGACCTACTTATCATTCTTGGATGGGTTTATTGAGTATAATCAAATTCAAGTGGCCCCAAAATATCAAGACAAGACCAATTTTAGATGCCCATGGGGAATTTTTTTTATTGAGTTCTTTCATTTGGATTATGTAATGCTCTTGCTATGTTTTAGAGAGAAATATTGGTTCTTTGTTGAGCTAGTAAATGATTACATAGAAGTCTACATGGTCGACTTCTTAGTGCATGGTGACACCTTTAAAAACATGTTACAAAATTTAGATAATTTCCAACAATGTGAAGAGCATCAACTATCCTCAACCATGAAAACTATCTTACTATTGTCCAATAAGCTATTGTGCTAGGACATTACATCTATGTAGAGGGTATTAAGGTCTATTCTAAAAACATCAAGGTAATACAAAGGTTAGAAACCCCAAAGACACAAACATAGATGTTTAGCTTCCTTGGGAATGTTTGATACTATTGTAGGTTCATAGAAAACATCAACAAAATTTCAATATCCATGTTTGTTTTAATTTATAAAGATGTTGAATTATCTTGGACTTCAAAATGTCAAAATGCATTAAGAAAAAGTTGACAACTACCCTAGTGTTGTTCAAACCGAACTATGAATTACCTTTTTATATTTATGTAGATGCTTCAAATGACATCATTGGTGTAGCCCTTGGACAAGAAGATGAAGATAAATGGAAGTATGCCATTTATTTCATCAACAAAAGATTGAACCCTACTAAAAAAACTACACTACTATGAAGGCGGAATTTTCAACTATTTGCATTCTCTCAATAAATGTTGTCATTATGTCATAGGTTATAAGGTAATAGTATACACAAACCATTCAGTTATTAAATACTTAATGAATAAACTTGCTATGAGTGGACAAATAATGTTGTTACTTCTCCAAGAATTCAACATAAATATCATAGATAAACTTGAAAAATTTAATGTAGTAGCTGATTTTCTATATAGGATACAACATGAGAAGGAAGGAGATGAAGCAATTAAAGATGAGTTCCTAGATGAGTAGTTGTTTTCCATATCTATGCATACCCCTTGGTTTGTTGATGTAGCCAACTATTTGGCCACAAGGGCATTTCCCATAGATATTGTTGTAAAACAAAGTAAAATATTGGTTACAAAGAGAAGAAATTTTGAATGGATTAATGATTTTCTATTTAAGGGTGGACCTAATATGGTTTTACACTAGTGTGTTAGAGATTATGAAAGTTACAACATTAGGAGATATTTTCATGATGATCCTTCTAGAGGACATTAATTTGTAAAAAAGACGTCCATAAGATCTTAGGTGCTAGATATTATTGGCCTTGAATGCACAAAGATATTAAAATATATATTTGACGTGACGAGTGCTAACAAATGGGGAGACATTAACAACCTGTGAAATGCCCCTCTAGCCTTAGGTAGTTATAGAACAATTTTCAAGTTGAGGACTAGAATTTATAGGGCCCATTGATCCATCATCTCAAGGGAAGTACATACTTGTGTGTATAAACTATCTTGTAAAGTGGATAAAAGTTCAATCCTTTAGAGTAGCCAAGGAAGAGAAATTAATAGATTTCCTCTACAAAAAGATATTCCTCAAGTTTGTAGCACTCATATCCATTGTGATAGACCAAGAACCCCAATTTATGTTGAAGGTTCATTTTCACTTTCATTGACCATTTCCAAGTAAGCCATAAAAAATAAACACCATGCCATCCTCAAGAAAATAGTCAAGTGAAATTGACTAATTGGGAGTTGGAAAACATTTTCACAAAAAAAATTCAACCAATAAGAAATATTGAGCCAAGAAATTATATGAAGGTTTTTGGGAATATAACACTACTTGGAAATAAAATACAAGCTTTTCACCATATAAAATAGTTTTCAAGAAGAAACCTATTGTTTTAATTCAATTAAGCTTCAAACACTGATGACAACTATGGATGTAGGATTAAATCTAAAAATAGCTCAATTTGAACACATAATGCAACTAAATGAATTAGATAAGTTGTGATTATAATGCATACAATAGGTTGAACTGAAGCAACAATAAAGGAAACCATGACATGATTTTCATATCAAGGAAAAGTGATTTCACAAAAGAGATTGGGTATTGTTATTCAACTCTAGATACAAAGATTTAAAAGGAAATATTTAAACCCGCTAGTTAGGACCTTATGAGGTAAACAAAGTATTTGATAATTGATCTTTGAATTTAAAACCAATTCATGGTAACATGTGAATACTTCTAGCGAATTTTCATAGACAACATTTATACCAAAAACTAGCAAGCAATGAGGAGTTCATTCAGATGATCAAAGGATAGGTTGATCTTTGTTGTATAAAAGGAGTCTTCCCTTTGCCAACAAATTATAGGTAAGTATATTTTAACACATAAACAAATAGGTATATATATGTTTAATTTTTTCTTCATAGTTTGTATTTTCTCTAGAAACATCCTTTCAAAAATGTTGCAAAAGAAGTGTTCATGTTTCCTCTGAAAGTATCCTTTCAACAATACTCTAGAAGAAGTATTTTGTTTTCTTTGGAAATATTCTTTAAATGATGCTCTAGAAGAAGTGTTTTTGTTTCCTATAAAAGTACTCTTTCAATGATGCTTTGGAAGAAATTTGTGTTTCCTCTAGAAGCATCCTTTCAACGATACTCCAGAAGAATTTTTGTGTTTCTTATAGAAGAATCATTTCGATGATGCTCCAAATGAATGTTTATTTTCCTTCTAGAAGCATCATTTCAATTATGCTCTAGAACAAGGATTATTATTTCCTTATAAATCATACTTTCAATGATGCTCTGAAAGGTTGTTCTTGTTTTATTTGGAAGCATCCTTTCAATGATACTCTAAAATTTTGTTCCTATTTCCTCTTGAAGTATCCTTTCAATGATGCTCTAGAAGGTCACTCATGTTACTCTGAAAGTGTCCTTTTGAAATGATTCTCTTAAATTTCTCTTGTGTTAATCCAAAAGCACCCTTTCAATAATGTTCTAGAGAAATCATTTGCATTTCCTCCAAAGCATGATATCTTCAAACCTAATAGTAACAAGAGTTTTGATGTTGTATTTTAAACATCTTGAAAAAATCACATACCATAATCTTCAAGCAAAATTTTGATGAAAAGATTTTAAATTCTAGTTACCACCATCAAATAAATGATACTTTTCATATTAGTGACAAAAACTACAAGAAATCAATGCAAAAAGTATCAAATCCTCAACATGCAAAATCTAACTTACCATAAAAGGGTAACGTGTGCATACATTAATCATTAATTAAGAAAGTAATATTTTTATATGATAAATTAATTAAGCATGATTTTTCGACATCCATAATAATTATTCATTTTTAAGATTATGTCACCTTCCCTTTACTTTTGTATGGGAATGGTGGCACAATAATAAATCACATAAACCACCATTATTATGCCAAATGATGTCATTTACTTGTCTCATTCTTTGCAAATACTCTATTGGAGTACAAAAAAACTGAGAGGGGGGGGTGTGAATCAGTGTTTTAATAGCCAAATTCAATTCAATTGTTTCCCATAACACATTTTCCCTTTGTTATAACTAGATGTTCAATTACTAGAATGTATTCAAATGTGATAACCAAAAGCAGATGCTTGAACAACATGAAAGCTCAAATGTTGCAAAGTGCATAAATGAAACAACGGAATTGAAATGCTTGAATCATGAAAACCATAAGAACCACAACATAATAACATAATGATTTATGAGTGGAAAACCCTTTACAAGGAGAAAAAACCACTGAAAAAAGATTGCCTCACTAGATAGTTTAATGTTGCTACAACCTCACTGGATTTTCAAGTTAGCAAATGCCTCACTAGCATAATGAAGTCTCACTAACATTGATCAACAATCAAAATAAAGAGTAAAGG
The DNA here is from genome assembly GCA_007258455.2 of Sequoia sempervirens. NCBI lineage: Eukaryota > Viridiplantae > Streptophyta > Pinopsida > Cupressales > Cupressaceae > Sequoia > Sequoia sempervirens. The sequence continues at coordinate 59,631 of VDFB02337926.1, forward strand.
ACAGAGGGTCACTCTATTTCTCTAATGCTCATGGCAGTTTTTTGCCTTAACACATTTTGTGTCCTATAGGCTTCATTACATTTGAAACCTAGAAAAGACAAAATATATTAACTTTTCTTTTTACTATCTTTTGTGTACAATATTTCTTACAAATATTCAGTTTATTGTTCAACTACATACAACATTTTCAAAATGCTCATTTCCATGAAACTAGGGTTTCGAGAGAAACCTCTACGTTCAAAACATAATGATCATACAATCAAAACAACTGAAGAAAATGATTTTTACTATCTCAAGTTTTTCAGTTCATTGTCTAACCAAATGTTGAGCTTAAAAATTCCATATAAATAACAATCATTAACCTGATAAAATTCGATGCAGCCATACCTCGGTCGGTTTTAGAATGCAACTAAAAGAAACTTACAAATCTCAAATGCACCATCAAATCCACAACTATCATTGAATATTTTTGAATTTCCAAGCTTTGACCCACGTCGTTCATTCCTAAGAGTCAAACCCTAAGTTCACTATTGTATACATCAAACTCTCAACTTTTCATTATGCCTGATGAACCTTTCTTTCCACATTATACAATGTTACCCTGTTGAACCGGTAACCCTAGAAGGGGCCAGTAGAAACAATGTTATAGTATGCCTTCAAAACTTTCCTCAATCACCCATGACTTTCTAGGAAGGTTATTAATTAAAACAACTTTAATGGATTCCTTTGGAATTATATAAATAAGTACAAACATTTCAAAAACACTTGAAGGAATACCAAAGCCCCTTGTCACCATACATATTAGACAAGGTTACACAAGATTTACAACTGGATATTTTCCAAGAAGAATCCTCACAGTAAAAAGACAAATGTTCCAACATTATACCACCAATCACCTAAAACTGACATCAATGACAAAAACAATTCCAAAGCCAACAAAATTCCCCCTTTGGCATTGATGTCAACAACCAATTTTTTTGTTGCTCCCCCTTTGAAGATAAACCTGAAGAGCACTAAAAGTATAGATGTAAAATGCCCTGTGCAAACAAAGGCACTGAAAGCACATGTCAAAGCATTGAAAAAAAATCTCATATTCCATACTAATAGATGCACTTAATGCACTACAAGTGATAAAGACCACTATAAATAAATGTGTACTAAAATGATAAAAGAAAAAAGCAAACACTGTAAATGCTCATGCACACTATACTGTTGTACTGAGAATGCCCTGCCATAGAATGCCCTGTCATGGTCTTGATCACTAAAGAATGCATCTCAAATGCACATTGTCCTCATACTGTCAAATGGACTATCAAATGAAGCTCATGCTCATACTATCAAAAGGAAGCATGAGAAGCATCAACCACTGTCAAATATGACTGTACATGACTATTCATCTCCCCCTTTGACAACAATGCCAAAGGAACAAAAGCATATTATTAGAGATCTTCTGCTAAAAAAAATATTAGCACCATTAGGAAATGAAACAACTATCAAAGCAAGAGGAAACCAGTGATAGAACTGCTTGTATAGCAAGAAGGAACCACTACACCAAACATAAACCAATTAGATGCCATCAAGAATGAACATAAAGCACCACTGAAACCACCTAGTAGATAGTGCATAAAGATTGACAAGCACATCTGAGCATATACCAGAGAAAGATGTATAAGTCTCATAAAGCAACAAGAATTAGTATAGAGCATCAAAACTTGACAAACATCCAATGTATCTTGATGGTGCACAATATCATAGATAATCACAAATTGAAACATGAAAGACATGCAACAAAGTGTCATTACTATAAGAGGCATGCATCAAAAATACACAGTGAAGGCATAAAAAACTATCATATATAAGCTCAAGCCACTATCTTAAGTGTTGTTTTGCATGTTGAATATCTGAGCATAAAGAAAATAAGAATGGAATGGTAACAAAATGAACCATTCATGAGCCAGGGATAAAGAATAAGCTTGAAGCTACCCCTAAAGTTTTGCAAAAACTAACTTGTGCTATTGAAGAGAGCTAATGGAGAGAACACCAAGTCTATCCCTTAAGCTTTCAAACACCTCTTTTTCTAATGGCTTTGTAAAGATATTAGCCACTTGATCACAAGATGCCTCGTAATCCAAAACAACTTCATTTGTTAGAACCTTTTCCCTCAAGAAATGATAGCAGATAGATATATGTTTGGCTCTTGAATGCATCACATGATTTTTTGAAATATTTATAGTACTAGTATTGTCACATAAAATATGGACGGGTTGAGATACTTGCACTTTGATATATTTTAGAGTTTGGACCATCCAAAAAACTTGAGAACAACATGTGGCAGCAACAATTTATTCTGCTTCAAGAGTTGACAAAGATACAAAGTCTTGTTTCTTGTTGTGCCAAGCTACTAACCTGCCACCCAAGAAAAACACTCCTCCAGAAGTGCTCTTTCTATCATCAATACATCATGCCCAGTCAACATTAGTATAAGAAATCAAAGTAAAATCATCATGTCTTGGATACCACAAGCCATAATCAATAGTACCATTGACATATCTAAGTATCCTTTTAACTGCATTAAGATGAGATTGTTTGGGAGAGGACTAAAATCTAGCCACCAAGCATACAACATGCATGATGTCAGGCCTTGTGATAGTCAAGTACAAAAGACTACCTATCATAGACCTAAACATGGTGTGATCTACATTAGGAAAATCAACATCTTGGCCTAATTTGCAGCGAATTTTCATGGGAGTTCCAACTAGTCTTCTTTCATCCATTTGAAATATTTTGAGCATCTCTTTTGCATATTTCATCTAATAAATAAAGATACCCTTCTCAAGTTGAGAAACCTATAACCCAAGAAAGAAAGACAGTTCTCCAAGGATGGGAATTTCAAACTCATCTTTCATAATGTTATGAAAAATAGAACAAAAATTATCATCATTGCTGCCAAAAATAATGCCATCTACATAGACAACAACAACTAGAATATTATCACCTTTTGTCATGAAATACAGATTGCTGTCAACACCTCCTTTTGTGAATCATTGACCTTGCAAATACTTATCCAGCTTAGAGTACCATGCTCTAGGGGCTTGTTTTAAGCCATACAATGCCTTTTTCAGTGTATAGACATGATCTTCTTTACCTACACATTCAAATCCTTCAGGTTGCTCCATATAAACTTCTTCCTCAAGATCACCATTTAAAAAGGCTATTTTAACATCCATTTGAAACACTTTGAAATTTTTATAAAAAAAAAAAGCTAGAAAGATCCTTATAGCTTCAAGTCTAGCTATAGGGGAAAAGGTTTCATCAAAATCAATACCCTCAATCTAAGAGTATCCTTTGCAGACAAGTCTTTCCTTGTTTCAGACTACGTTGCCCTTGTCATCAAGTTTATTCCTAAAGATCCATTTTTCTACAATAACATTCTTGTCCTTGGGTCTAGGAACAAGTTCCCATGTCCTATTTTTCTCTATCTGACCTAACTCATCTTCCATTGTTTTAATCTAGAGTTCATTTTTACTAGCCTCTATATAGGTTTTAGGTTCAAGTTTTGAAATCAAACATAAATGCACTTGATCACTTGCACTAGCAAGATTTCTTATGGTTTGAACACCAACAATTCTATCCCCAATTATTTGTTCTTGAGGATGCTTCCTTTGCATTGTCTTTGAAGGAGTTTTAGTTGTTGACTCCACATATTTTTTAGGAGTATTTTCTTGATCTTTCTCCTCTTCTTTTGATTTCACCTCTTTTTTAGGTAGGTGAACTTCTTCATCATCTTCTTTTTGTTGTCCATATGGTTGTAACATCTCATCAACTTTCATGTTAGTGCTTTCAACCACTCTTTTCAATCTTTTATTAAAACATTTGTAAGCTTTACTGTGAGTGGAGTAACCTAAGAAAATACCTTCATCACAACAGGATTCAAAATTACCTAGACTTTCATCATCTCTTTTGATAAAACATTTACTACCAAAGATTCTAAAATACCCAACATTTGAAAATCTTCCATACCATAGTTCATAACGAGTATAATTAGTTTTTACTCTTAACTGCACTCTGTTTAAAGTATAGACTATTGTATGGATAGCTTCTTTCCAGTAGATGTCAAGTAAATTTTCATCTTGAAGCATTGTCCTTGTCATTTCTTTAACTGTCTTGGTTTTTCTCTCTGCTACACTGTTTTGTTGTGGTGTCCTATAGGCTGAATATTGGCTCTTAATGCCATGTTCTTCACAATAGTCCACAAATTCTTTTGAAGTGTACTCTCCACCTTTATTTGACCTTAGGCACGTGATTTCTAGATCTGATTCCCTTTCAACCATCTTTCTAAATATCTTGAACCTATCAA
>VDFB02337928.1:0-12643 GCA_007258455.2 Sequoia sempervirens
CTATTGATCCTCCATCCAATGGGAAATCATATATTTTGGTTTGTACTAATTATGTAACCAAATGGGTCGAAGTGAAAGCAATGACACATGCCCGTGACAATAAGGTTGTTGAATTCTTGTATGAGAATATCTTAACTCAATTTGGAGTCCCAAGGGAACTTGTCACTAATCAAGGAGCTCAGTTTACATCTAATTTAATCACTAAACTGATGAATGATTACAAGATCAGGCACAAAAAATCTAGCCCCCATCACCCTCAGGCCAATGGTTAGAGAAAGGTTACCAATAGAGAGATTGAGGTGATCCTTACCAAGAAAATCCAATTACACAAGAAATACTAGAGCAGTTGACTTCCTGAAGTCGTCTGGGCCTATAGGACAACATGGAAAACAACTGTAGGGTTTACTCCTTTTGAACTACTCTATGGAAAAACTGCCATGTTACCAATAGAGTTTGAGCATAAGACCTTAAGGAATTCTCTAGAGCTTAACATTGATATTTTAGAAGCCCAAAAGGAATGCCTCCTATAGTTGAATGCATTAGATGAACTCAAAAAAGTGGCCATATAGCATACCGAAACTATACAACAGCAATGAAAAAATGGCATGACCACCATATCTGAACTAAGCAATTCTCTGCTGGTGATCGGGTGCTGCTTATGACTCTAGGTATAAAGAAAATCAGGGTAAACTCACCACCCAATGGCTTGGTCCTTATGAAATAGAAATTGTATTTGATAATGGTTCAGTTCAATTAGTCACAATAGATCCTGTTCGATTCAAGCTACTGGTTAATGGACACCGTCTTCAATTGTATTATAAGCTAGCCTTGAAAGAAGAATTTATGTAGCAATTTGTTTAGGATCCTACCATTGATCTTCCTGCAACAAAAGGCTCTGGCCTTTCTCCTATAGCTTCACCTTAATTTTATAATACATGCTCATACTAAAGGTTTCCTTTTTAAGGGATCCCTTTTTCTTCGTTGTCCTTCATCACCACCATTCATTTCCTTTTCTTCCATCTCATCCATCCATTTCATCCATCCGCATCACCCATCAATTTCATCCATCTGCACCACCCTTATTTATGATTTCATTTCCAACTGTCATTTCATGCTAAAGTTGTCATCCTTCTCAGCACGTACGGGCATTTATTGAAAGGTACGCGATATATTTTGTTGTCGCATCATTTATTTATTTCATTTTATTCATTCACTACTATGTCTATATCAATCATTATTACTATATATTTGCCTATCCTTTAGTACATGTGAGGAAACACATCACAATTTAAGTAGGGGGTGGCATAATCCATTTTAAACTTTTTCTTACGTCACTGTCACAATTGTTTGGATATTTTTATTTTCTTGTACTTCCCAAATATGACTGCATGTTTCCATCTTAAATAAAAATTAAATTGTCTTATTTGAGTAGTTGTAACAATCATTGCATGAAATTATCTTTTGAGTTCATTCTTGGAAAATAAGAGAAAAGTGATGGCAAGATAGAAGAAGCAGAGCAGAAAAAAGTAAAAAGTTTTTTTGGATTTTTATAAAAGTGTTTGAGTTTCAGCTGAGACAATTTGCAAATATGGGTGGTCAACTGGTAAGACATGATCCTGTAGCTCATGAGTTATTGACACAAAATCCTCAAACAATTCAAGCATTCAGCCTCTGTGGTTGGCTGAATTACTTTTTGAGGTTAGATTCTTTCAATGAGGAAGTTGCAGGTGAATTTTTAAGAACTCTTTCTAAAGGAGAGACTATTGGGCTTAAACAAAAGAATGAATTGCAGAGGTAACTAGGCTTCCAATCATTGGAGAAATTTTTTCTTCAAATGATGTTTTTGCTAGCTTGCAAAATTTACGGTACCAACTGATGGACCCTTAGAGGACTCTAAGCAAGGATGCAAATGAGTGTTGTTGCCTCCTCCATACCCAGAATATGTTGCTTTTATAATCAAATACTTAACATGTGAAGGAAATTTTTCTTATCTACATTCCTACCATTTTAAATTGTTGAGTCATATGAGGCATGGGTTAGCTGTTAATGTCCCAAAATTTGTGTTAAATCTTTTGAAACAATGCGCCCATGAAACCTAGAAGGGGAGGGATAAATTTGTTTCTCATCATGCCCTTATTAAACTCTTGATTGAATGTTCTCTGAGGGATGTGTCACCTCTTTCCTAGCAAGAATTTGTTTCCCAAAAGAGTCTACAACTTCTAGAACCCCCTAGGGAACTCCCTACACAGCCTAAGAAAAAGAAAAAGAGAAGAGCATCTACAAGTAGGGAAGTAGAGCAAGAATCATTTGCCCCTGCAACACTTAGTCTTGCAGCCTCCGCACTAAAGCCCTCTACCTGAGTACAAACCAGGTCTACCAGTAGAAGATAAAAAGGAAAAATTAAGGTAGGAGAGTCATCTAGGGTAGAACAAACCCCATAATTTGACCCTCATCCTCAGAAGAGGCAATGTTCTACTCCTGCAACATCCTCTCCTACAACAGTTTATCCTACAACAACACCTATTGCCAACAAAAGTTCACCATTATCTTCTTTTGTTAAGTCTAAGTCCTCTAGGCAACTCAGAAAGAAGAAAGCTACGAGAGCTCCTTCTATAGCTGCATCATTCCCAAAAAGAGTTTCAACAAGGAAAAAATGTAAAGCCACCCCTACCTTAGCTCAACCTTAAATTATAATAATTTATGAGGAGTCTGAAGAATTTGAACATAGTGTTTCTCAAGATGTATCCGAGAATGCTGCATAAAGTCCATTTGTTATTCCTGGGGAAGAACAAATTGAGACAATGGAAGTTGAGCATAATGAAAGGGGGATGCCCAATCTCGATGACTTGGCTAACGTGGTTACGCAAATTTTAGAGGAAGCACAATGTCCTCCAACACAACAATAGGAATTTATCCTGCAATAAGAAGAACAACAACCTATACAATTTGAGGTATCCAATGAAACCTCATTACCTTTTGCAACTTCTCAAGAAATGATAGTTTATAAAAAGACATTTTTGATTGAATTTTTGGAACACCTTAGAACTACATGGAGGCCGGTCATATTTCAAACCTTGATTTTTCACTACTTAGCCAAAATTGAAGTACAAGAAAGCCTTTAGGAGGTAGAGAATAAGCAATTAAAAATAAAAATTGAAAGGAAGGAACAAGAAATTCAAGAATTGAAGGAGAAAATGAATGAAATGATGAAGGTAACTGGTCAAATCATGGAATGTAGACCACCACCCAGGGTTTATGTCTTATGCCTTAAGGAACAATTCCTTTGGTTTCAGTTAATGAGAATTCTAAGGAACTTAGATCTTGTTATTCATACAACTAAAGAATTCTATGATGCATACCAAGTAGCCCCTAGTTGGCTGAAGAATTCTTTGTGTGAATTTTATTTGCATGGTTTTATAATTCCCTCTCAAATAGAGTGGAATCCACTTCTTTATATTGGTTATATTCATTTAAGATCACTCATGTGTTGGGTAGCAAATGAAACTAATTATGGTAGACAATTGGAGGCCTATGAAGAAGCTGAAAGGGATGAGCCCATCCCATTGTGATCTGAGAATTTAGATCCCTACACAATGTTGAAAACTTGGCTTATCGTTGCATATGGAATCAATAATCAAGTAGTCATAATGAAAATATTTGATCTCAAGAAATAGGTATATGATGAATTTAAAGGCTAGCCATATCTGTTTTGGAAGCTATCATCTTCCAGAATTGAGAAAAGATGGGGAAAATTAACTTTTGGTTTAAGAAGGTCTAAGCCTCATATCCCCCTAAATCTCAAGGCAACCCTCAGAAGAATAGAGACGTACATGCAGCTCAGTCTTTAGAAGAGGTTTGAGTTATGGTTGCCTTTGACATTTCGATCTCCTGTGCTAATGTGGCCACTTTACCCCTATCGATCTACATATATTTATGAGGATACAGAAGCCTGTAGATATGAAAGATTGCAGAATTTCAGAAGTTTCTATTACAAGTTCAGAACTTCATTTCAGGGTCATGCCACACCTACTGAGACAACCGGGAAGTTTAATGCTAGAGGACCAACATTAGGCTAAGTAGGGGGCAAATAATGAGCCCAAAATATGCTCATGATTTGAGTATTATGTTGTATTTTTAATACCCTTACTCTTGTTGTTAATGGTTGTTTTAACTCTTTAAAGACCTTTTTTATCGGGTGGTATCTTGTAGCAATACATTCCTATATTCCTACAACCTAACATTTCCATATGTTTGTATTAATTACCCTGTTTGACTTCCCAAATGATTGGTATAACACATGTAGTTTTTTAATAATGAAATATATTTAATATGTGATTAATGAATGAATATCATGCAGTTTCCATGTGTGTTTTCTTTTGCTTTTGTTGCCTTGTGTTTCATAGGTTGTTGAAGGAAGCATGAATGAGTCAAGTGTAGCTGATCTCAACCTTCCAGTAAAGTCCATTTTCTGTAGGAGTTCGAGGAAGTTAATTCGACAAAGACTCTCTGACCGAATTATTGGGAAGAAATCTAAATGTTAATTAATTTTGGAAGAGTGGAATGCTAAATTCTCTCTGAATTGTGTTGAACAGATAAGCTCATTTATGAAGTTTGTTCCTCAGTTTTAGGATACATTTATATCCATGTCTTTCTCTATTAGGGTTAGGTAGTTAGTTACTTTCCTGATTTAAATAAGTGTTCCTCCTATGCGGGTGAAGAACACAGGAAGAAAATTTTGTAAGAGTTGGTATCAGAATAAGAATCAGAGTTTTGTTAGTTTTCTGGAAACAAAACAATCAATGTAGATTACTTCAAGTTATGAATAAAATTTGATGAAGTTCTGAGTTTAATCTTCGTGTAAATTGGTTGATGCTTGCTAAGGGGTCCCACTTAGTAAGTATCTATAGTTGAGTAGTTTTTTATCTTTTGTTGATTATAGGTTAGATTAGATTCTTGAAAGTTTCAACACAAACTTAGTCTTATATTGTTCCTACAGCATCAGGAATCCATCACGGTGTTTGTTCCTATAGCATAAGGCCAGTTCATGGTTTGTTTCATAGTAGTAGTTGTTATGATTTCTACTTTGGTTAAGTTATGTTTGAGTTAAGAAGACTTTTCATTACTTTCCTATGGCATAGGTAGAATTCCTTCCAAGTATTTATTTCTGTTAAGTTGTGACTGAAACTGGTTCTTAGAACACATATAGTGCCGCTCCATTTCAAGTATATGCTTCTTGGTTTGATAAGTAAATGAATGACCATGAAAAGATAGTTGCCTACTGGAATGTCCAATTCCTAGGTTAGGATTTGCCATGATTTTCATATCCTTTTGTCAATGTGACCACTCCTCTAGAATGTTATCCTACAATCCCATGAATTCTAAGAGTGCCTCATCATTTTTGAATGTATCAAGAACCGGTGGTCCTCATTGGTTATAGTCAATGAGTTGGGGATATACTAGGCGGATCTCATGATTTTGATGGTGATCTGGTTCAGAAGATAGGGTGCTAATCATGCAAGGAGTGGTATCCTCCAATAGCCTAAGTAAATTTGGTGTGGGATCCTCATCATCGTTACTACTACAAACATTGGTTATATCAAATGTCAAGTCATCTATGACTCTCCCTATAGACACTGGTAATCGTAGTTCTACTACGGTCGACTGAGGAGGATTATTAACCATTCTAATTGGAGGACTTTGGGCCCATATGGTTATGCTCTAATGGGTACATCCAAGGCCAATATTTTTTATCGGTTGTGTCACTAGCATGATAGGTATTATGAGCCCATTGTCATTTTGTCCAAGTCTTTGATTTCTATCATAGCTCATTGCGAGCATCATTATAGACCCTTGCTTCTTTCATCCATTGGTAAATTAGTTGTTGGTATTTCATCTTGATATAGCATATGTGATAGATCTTCCTCAATAACCTCCTAGCCAAGGTCTCCCTAGCTTGTGAATTCAGGATAGTCTTTAGGAGATGTTTGTGATGTGGAAGCTTGGTTTTATTATGGATGAATTCATGATCTAGGAGATTGTGGTAACTCTCCTACCAAAAAAGCATTGTTAGGGAGCTTGTAGCTTACACAAATTTCATCCTAGATGATGAGCTTAATGTGAGAAATGGTGGGAATGGCAGGAGTGGTGGGTGTCTTTGTCATAGAAGTGGATGCAAGGGTGGCAGGATCAATGTATCATGTGGATGGGCCCTCATCATTTTTTGGTACTTGGGGGATTTTGTAATACTTTGCTTCGAGGATTTTGTAGTAGGAGAAGGGTTCAGGATCTCCGTGGATGGTAGCTTCTTGTCCCTCATGTGTGAATTTCACACATTGATGGAAGGTTGACACTACTTCCTTCATAGTATGAATCCGTGGATGTCCCAGAAGGATGTTATATGGTAAGTCAAGGTACAGGACCTGACAAGTGGTTTCTATGAGAGCCGACCCTACTTGAATAGGGAGTTTGATCATGCCTTGGGACACTCTTTCTTGATCATCATATCCTCTTATTGTGATACCCTTTCCTTTGTCAATAAAATCCTCTAGGATTTTCAATTGTTTGATGAGGTTGAGAGAACATATATTCAAACCTGCACCTCTGTCCACCAACACCCTTTTGAATTTTCTCTTATGTACTATGAATTCTAAGTGAAGTGCTTGGTTGTGAGATGGTTGAGTGGGGAAATCCTAGTTAGAGAATTTCAGGAGGTTAGGCCTAATGATGTTTTTGACCATAGCTTGGAATTGCTCCACATCAAGATCTATGGGGATAGTGGATGAGGCCAATGCTTCTTCAAGGATTTTCCTATTGGAAGATGAGATTTTTAGCAACTCCATGATGGATATTTGTGTTTGCATTCTCTTGAGTTGATCTAGGACATTGTATCCATTAGGAACTGATCTAGATTTAGGAACTTTGTCTGGCTAGGATGATCCTGCAATGGTGACTTTTCTACCTCTTGTGGTGACTCCACAATCGGCATGGGCACCTTTAATGGTGATGACTGTGTAGTATTCATCTAGGGAGGCAACAAAAATTTTGTACACATGGTTTACATTTACATGGTTACCTTTCCTTTATCATTTTTATTCCCTTTGTTACTATGATTCAGCATCGAATTTGTATATATCTTAAGATCCTAATTTCTTGTTGGTTGTTCCACATTTATAATTTTTTTATCGATGAGATTTTGAATGATGTTTATCAATCTCATGCAACTATTTTTGGTATGGCCTTTGATTTTATGGAATTCACAAAGTTGATTCTCATTATACCAAGGAGGCTTCACGCCCGGTTCTTGGTAATTCTCAAAGGTAGGTGCCTAGATGATTTTTTCATCTATCAACTTTTTCATGATGACTTCTAATGGTTCCCCCAAAGTAGTGTAATTTTTCTTGGGATAATTCTTGTTCCATTGAGGTGGCTCGATTTGATCATTGAGATTATTGATTGTTGGATTGTTGTTTGGTTGGTGTGTTATGTGATGATTATTTTGGTGTTGTGTTTGGATTTGTGGTGTGGATTTATTTTGGCGAGGGGAACTAATGAACACCTTGGCATCAATGACACCATCATTAGTATAAAAAAAGTTCCTTGCCCATGTGTGTGGTTTATCATTGTAGTTGGAAGATGGGCAGTTGTTTTGTTATTCAGGGTATGAGGTTGATCCCACTGGTTGAGTCATGAGGGCTCATTCAATGCTAAGCACCTTGGGGATCAATTGATCATATGTGGTGATGCCTTGAACCTTTAGATGAAATTCCAAGAGGCCATCAAGGTTGACGATGATGGTGCAAAATTTTTGTTCTTCTGGCATGGTCCACTTGATTTGATTGGCCTTGGATCACCATCATTATAGGAATGAAGTGAATGATTCACCCTTTCCTTGTTTCAGAGCTGAGAGTTCTTCTAGACTAACATCCATTGCAATGTTGCATGCATAGTTTTTTATGAATGCATCTATAATTTGTTGAAATGTTCTAATGCCTGAAGGTAAGTGAGAAAACCATTCCATAGTGTGACCTCCCAAACTCCTAGGAAATAGTCGCATCAGATAAATGTTGTCATATGCAACTTCCATGCAATGAACCTAGAATTCCATTATGTGATCTTCGGGGTTTCCCATCCCTCGATATTTGTTAAATTTTTGGATCTCAAATCCCTTGGCGAATAGTTTCATCACTAGGCTCTTGTCGAATGGATATAGAAACAAGTTTCTTGGTGTCTTTGTTGTTCTACCTAATTGAAGATTGAGCACTTGCTGCGAGAGAAACCTGATTTGTTATGTTACATCAATTTATAGATTAGGGGGTGGGGTGAAAGTGTTTTGGGGTGTTTCAATCATGGGTTGGATGGGTGGGTTGGTCGGTGTGTTGTTCAATGGTATCTATATGTTTTGTCGAGTGAGGTAGGCTTCCACCTGCTTTTGTATGAACAACGTTTGTTGTTGATCTTGCTGTTGTTGTGCCAATATGAGAGCACCTTCTAGTGCCAATATGAGAGCACCTAAAATTGGAAAACACTAAAACCTCAAGCATGGGTTAGTAGCTTACAAATTCATCAAAATACTCCTATGAAATAACATGTAAATGCATCAAAATGCAACAAATAGAAAAAAGGATTAAAAGACATCTAAGAGCATAACATGTACCTATTCCATAGTGGATTGGTGTCAAATGTGCCAATGACCCTTTCCAAATCCTTGCTAAAATTTGAAATGATGAAATGCAATGGTCAAGAGAAAAATTAGTTCTCAATTCAAGAGAGTAACTTTGTATAAGAGGGTGTGTGCAAGAAGTTGAGTCCACTTTTTGGCCAAAAAGTGGAAGTGTTTTCCCTGATTTTCAGTATTTGACACATTTGACCTTAAAATTTGAAGCACTTAGAGATGAAATTTTTAAAAAAGTCGCTAATCATAAAATGTAGTACTTCAGTCTAGTTTTCCAAATATGTAATTTATTCAATACCTAGATTGTAAAAATTGAGTTTCAATAGGCATTTCTAAAAACCAATGTTTAAAAGTCACTTTTTTATACCATACCATGCACGCGTACGACATCCATATTTTGACCTAGATTATCATATTTTTCTAAATCCTTTTGGGAAAAGATTTGTGACTCACTAAAGCTTGCTTTTTAATATTTTTATAATTTTTTATTGAATATTTTTTTGTTAAATTTTTATTAGGCATATTGGTCATTTTGAAAAATTATCATGTACGACACACATAAGATGACCTAAACTTATCATTTTTTTTTTAATTTTTTAAAATTGAAAATAATTATTTGAAGTTTGTTCTCGTGCAATCCATTCATCAAAATGTTATATTGATCAAAAGTTATTAAAATACTAAAAAAACTTGATAATTCAAGTTTATGGACTAGTTTTATTAGAAATTAATTGAAAAATAGAAAAAAAAATCAAATTATTAATAAAATTACATATTTGGAATTTGCACTGTCTCATCTATAATGGGTTTAATTTCATAAAAATCCTGTAAAATAGGTCTTCAAACATATGTCCAAGAAGTCATTATTTTCCTATGAGCACAACAAGACCTTCAAGTTCTGAGTCAAACTAGTTCAAAGCTTAGGTTAGGGTCCCCAACCCATTTCACGAACCAAAAACAAGCCAAAACCCCGTACTCCAAAAATTCATAATTTAAAAAGCAGGATCTAGTTTTCATTAAAAGCGGATCGTTCCATAAAAAACCATTTTATAGTCCTATGAAGCAGGGTCGTTTGTAAAATAAGGATCCTACTTTTTAATAAGCAAGGATCTAGCTTTTTAATAAATAGGATCACATTTTTAAAAGTAGGATCCCTTTTATCATGAGGATCTGGATTTTTAGAAAAAGGATCCCATTTTTAAACTTAGGCTTGGGATCCCTAGTAGGGATCTCCATTTTATTAAAATGGGATCAGCTTTAAGCAGGTTTCCATTTTGCAAGCTGAATTCATTTTTTTCTTAGGTAAAAACTTCCATGTTTAAGTGGACTCAACTTTGTGCACTTACCCAAGGAGTTGTAGATCCTTTTGTTGAATCATGCTATTTATAGATTTTCAAATTGGAAGAGAGCTCAAAATATAGCAATGTGGGATCAAAATTGGACCAATGAGATGAGGCCACTTGTCAACTTGTCATAGGTTGAGGAATGTGCAAGTTTTAGCCAATGTGCCCAAGAGGGGGAAATTCAAATATGAATTTGTGAAATAAATGTTGAGTGGGAGACATGAAATAGAGAAGTTATTACCATGTTGGAAGGGACAAGTCAACTTGTCTTCATTTTTAAACTTGAGGGAATATTCCAAAAAGGTGCTTTGTTGAGGGAAAATGATGAATTTATAAATGAGTTAAAATAATTTATTTGTGCAAGTGGGAAAAGCTAGAGGAGGTGATGGGTGGTTAGGTTAGGTTAATTAGGATTAGATTAGCTTAGGTGATGATTAGGTGATTTTGACCCCTTTGACTTGAATATTTGGATTTATTTAAATGAAGAGGGAGAAATATGACTTGGATTTTAATTAAATAAAGTCTTGGTTTATTTAATTAAATGGATGATGAAAGATAAAGGTTGATTAATTTAAGGAATATGACTCTAGGGAATTATTTATAAAATATGAAATGTTAGTATTTGATTGACTTATTTAAATGAGGTAATGATGAAGTGGAAATGTTAGATTTGATTAAATGAAGGTTATTTGATTAAATTATTGGATTGAAATTTATGGATATTTTTTTGTGTCTACAGTAACATATTAAGTGCATGAAACCAATATATTAAGTGCATGAAATAAATTCCAACAAAGTACATGAGAAACAAAAATATAGTTGATGAAATAAACAAATATAACACATAAAGTTACATGTTTCTAGGTCATGTATTGTCTCTATAATCAAGAGACCTCTTCACACCATGTAGATTATGTGGATGACCTAAAATACTCTATATAAGAGAAAGATGAAATCAGATGTAAAACAATAAAAAATGATTTAATGACAATTTAATTTATAATCCATCATAAAATTAAATTGCCATCACATATCTACATCTACGGATTCTCTACGGTGCACTGAAGAAACCTCTAAATTCTCTAAATCAATCTACATAAACAAGACAAAGAAATTCGAAATTAGATGTGCAACTCTACAATTATTATTTTTTTATTCAATTTAATTCAGAATTTATCATATTTTAATTACATACCGTATTCTGAGGTTGTGCACTAAGCTCTTCTCCAGGACCTGTATGTACATGCTCAACTACAGGATGTTTCTCATGCTATAAAAGAAAAAGAATATGTGAAAATATCATATTATGTATGTATTCAATTTAAAATTTATAGTGAAACATATAGAAGTTATTGGAATGTTGGAAGGGACAAGTCAACTTATCTTCATTTCGAACTTGAGGGAATATTCAAAAGGTACTTTGTTGAGGGAAAATGAGGATTTTATATTGAATTAAAATGATTTATTGGTGTAAGTGGGAAAAGCTAGAGGATGTGATGGGTGGTTAGGTTAGGCTAATTAGGATTAGATTAGCTTAAATGATGTTTAGATGATTTTGACCCATTTGACTTGAATATTTGGATTTATTTAAATAAAAAAGGGATGGAATATGTATTTGGAGACTTAATTAAATAAAGTCTTGGTTTATTTAATTAAATGGATGATGAAAGATAAAGGTTGACTAATTTAAGGAATACGAATCTAGGGAATTATTTATAAAAGATGAAATGTTAGTATTTGATTGATTTATTTAAATGAGGTAATGATGAAGTGGAAATGTTATATTTGATTAAATTAATGGGTTGAAATTTATCCATATTTTGCATGTCTACAATAATTGACTTTAAATATAATAAAATAAATAAATTACCAATTGATCTGGAACCTGCTTTACATGTCCTCCTGGTGGTGTAACTATGTTTTGGTCAGGGTTGAAAGTTGCACTTAAAAATTCCTATGAGATCAAAATTAAAGCATGTAAAATTGAATTAGGTTAATATATATATATATATATATATATATATTCAAGTTTGCACATTTTGTGTAGAAAGTTCTGTAAACAACCTAGAAATCAGTGGCCTCATGAGTAACTACAACATCAAATGTTTTCCCAATGCCCATTCTTATTTTCGTATCAATTAGACATACATGTACATAGACATTTAACACTTATAATATTTACAAGTGTACATGCATGCATTTCATATATCTAGTGAATTCAAAATTCATAAAATTGTAACTATACTAATGTAATTTTTTTTTAAAAATACAATATGAATGTACCTGCCCTTGATCTATGACACCCGATAGTGGAGGAGTGCTTGACAATCCCTTAGGAGGAATCAATGTGGATGCCGATTGACTTGCATAAACCAACATAAATATTTCAAACATATATGTGATTCAATTATAAATTTAAAACACAAGTTAAATAATTTATGATTTCATATATAATTTTAAAAATTGAAATCAAAATACCCCATAAGGGTTCCCAAGTATGATTGATGTCAATGTATGTAATCATGGAATAGATGATTTCCCTTGCATCATTAGTGTCATCTGTACACCAAACAATTTGGTTGTTAAAATGTATTGAAAACTTTTCTTTGATATATACAACCATCAAAAT
>VDFB02337929.1:0-41920 GCA_007258455.2 Sequoia sempervirens
GTCTAAAAAGATTTTTTTTTTTATAAAACTTCAAAAGTCCAAAAAAAAAATCAAAACATGCCAAAACACAAAAACATTTAGATAAATTTCAAAAATCCCAAAAACAGAGTCAGAGTTAGTCATGTCAGTCTTTTTCATTGTTGAACTAAGTTGCCTTTGTGACTAGACGTAGGAAAGGCCATTTGTCGATGTGCCCCTAAGGCATTAGGTTAGTCCTTTAGGTTTTGTCAAATAAAATCATGATTCGGTCCTTTGTCATTGAAAAAAATTCAAGGGTCATGTCGAACTATGAGGTCTCTACACATTGCTATGTAGGCAAGGCCATCAGTCGATGAGCCTCCAAGGGCCCCTAGGTCAGTCTTTTAGGGTTCGTCGAGTTAGTCAAAATAAATCAAACACAATCAACTCAGACATGACACAATCATTTGAACTTCAAACAAAAATCCTGAATCAATAAGAAAAGCGAGCCAACAAGTCTCCAAGTCAAAACACTCATTTTTCAAATCAATCAAACCAGTCAAATCATTCAAAAACAATGGTCTTATACAGGGTGTGTCCTTCCTAAAACTAGACCTTGCCACTATCACCCTTTTTCATTTTCCTTATATAGGTAGTTGCATGATCGAAACTAGACTTGACGTCTTATATGACATGTTTCTTCTCCTGAAACTAGGACTTATCAAAATAGTCCACCCGTCACTCACTTCATCCCTTAACACACTTGCACACACTTATTGGTACATAATCTGAATGACTATTGACCTTTTTGGTCTATTTTGTCTTATCTTTTGGATTTTCTTCAGTCATGCTACTATCCACCTAAAGAATGTCCCATGAAGGATTTAGAGGAGTGATGATGTCTCATGATGTCTTTTATTTGCTTGTTATTTGTGGTTTGTCTTGAAAAAAAGGTTGGGGAAACCTTTCCCTTAGTATGAGTTAGGACATTCCTTGTCTATGACTATCTGTTTTACAGATGGATGACCTTGCACACCTTGGTCTATGTCATACCATGCTTTTTGTTGTTTATTTATCATATTTTACCGCTCTATGATGATAAAGCGCTATGACATGCACAAGAGGCTTCATCACCTTCATTTTCCTTCATATCTCATGTTCATCTATCATTTCTTCCATCATCCATTTCCTTCATCATTCCATTTTTCCTTCATCATCCTTATCTATTTTCATCTATCATCTTCTAGTCCTCTCATCCATTTCAAGAGCACACTCGTGTGCTTTGAAACCACATGTCCTCTCGAGGGGGCATACCTCTACCTCCTCATCATTCTTCCTTACATTGGGGAATTTCTTTTCCTTTGAAATAATGTGATAGGATGCATTGTCTCAAAGAGGGGAAAAATGTAGATGCATAAAAATTTCCTCATAACCATTTTTATTCATTGCATATTTCATTTTATCATCTGCATAATTATATCTCCATATTCATTAAACCATTAAAATATTGCATATTTCACTAAATGCATTTACATAATCATTTACCCATTTGCATAATTCATTAATCCATTTCATTTAAATATTTGCATAATCATTAAAATATCTTTTTCATCAGACCATTTTCACCTTGATGCAGGAGCATCCTAGGTTTCAGGCAATTTCACATCAACCAAAAATATCTACATTCATGTTTGCATTTCAATAGTTACCCGTCGGACCCAATGTCAATGTTTCATACTGCATGTACCACATTACAACATCAGAGCCCATAGAGCAAGATATTTGACCTTCATTGCAACATCTACATCATATCTAGAATTCAAGTGTTTTTGAGATTCCAATACGAACTTATCACTAACATAATATCAGTTGTATTTGGACAAAGAGAACTCGCTAACCAGTCTTGGATTTTCAAGTGCATAGACCTATTATGTGACTTGTGAAGCTCAATAGATCATTCCATAAGGATGCACATTCATCGCGGAACATTAGTTCTGATATGCATCATGTTTGTCCAAGATCAAAGGAAATTCATTTGCTTTGGCCGACCTTCACATGTTTCATATTGAGGCCAACATGAACCCTTTTCTAGAGCTGGGAATGGATATATATAGGCATCATGTAATTGCATTAGGAGACATTCAATGAAGTTAGTGAAGTAGAAAGAAAGATCTATGGTTTAAGGGCATCGACCTGCATTGTAATTTTATTCTTTAATGCCATATCATTCTGTAATTCTATATTTCTATAAGTTGGAAGGTAGGGAATATCGCTAGTAAATAATTGTTTCCATATGCTATTGTGTTCTTGTTCATTGAGTTTCTATTGTGCTTACTCTTGCTGCAAGGTTGGACAGTCCTATTGTTGGACCCTCCATCCTTGACTACACCAAGTGGTATCAAAATGAAGTTGTGAACCTTTGGAAAATCAGAGGGAGGTTGAAAACCTTTGGAAGAGTAGAGCGAAGTTGCGAACTTTGGGAGAATGAAGGTGGACAAATCATCGAGTTGAGGTAGTCACACCGGAGCAATTTTGTGAAGTGGAGTGAAGGCATTCCATAAGATCTTCATGTGGATAGATTGCCGACTTGAGGTAGCCTACTAGTGTTTGTAAATAAATCACCAATTTTGAGGCAGTTGTGACCCTATAGCTAGATCACCGACTTGAGGCAGTTGCACTAGATCCTAGGAAGAGATGTCGTTGAGGATAATTTATACTACTGTTAATGTTGCTAGAAAGATGGATGAGATGATGGAAATGATGTGAACAATGAAAGTGAGATTGGATGTTGTTGAAGAAGATAGAAGAAAAGGCTTAAACCGTAGACCAAATGATGAAAGTGATGATGATGAAGTTTAGGTAGTAGATTGAGCTGAAAAGACTTCTGAAGAGGAAGAATTAGATCAGGTAAAGATGATGAAGGCTATTTCTGGTGTAGGAGCACCTTTGCAATCATGCAAATTCTTGAAAAATGATAAATTTGGTGTCTTTACCTTGTAATAAGGTTAAATAAGTTATTTTGTACATTCCTAGGTCATTGTAAAGGTCACTTGGTGTTTATTTGGTCCAAAAAGTGCAACAAATTGTAAAAGATGTAAAGTTGTCAACATAATTTGCAAAATTGTAAAAGTTGCACAAAAAGCAACATTAGGAATATGAAAGGTCACATTGGGTTTTGGCATTGTTGGGTAGTTAGAGAGTAGTTAGAAGTTCAAAGGTCATTTGTATGCCTTTAAAAAGTCTTTTTTTACATTTAGAAGTTGGAGGGAGATTGCTCAATTGAATTTGAAGGAATAAAGGCACTGTTTATGCATTTTTTGCTATAGAAAATTACTATTTCAGGCCTTGGTATGGCCCTGTATGGCCATGAATGGGTGTCTAAATGATTGTAATTGTTGGATTATTCAATCACCTTCCATTTGCAATTTTTTTCATGTAAATTGGTGGAATTTTGTGAGAGATATTGAGTTTTTCCCAAAAATAGTGAAACCCTAATTTAGGGTAATAGGGGGCCTTTAAATTCATGTTTCTCTTATATTTATCAATGAAAGTGCTTGGTCTTGGGTAAGTACATTTATTTTTGGACGTAATTTTTTGTTTCAAAGGGTTTAGAACCAAATATTAAGAATAAAGTAAGATTAAAATTTTTGTCTAAAAATTGTGTCTTAGTCCAGAAATAAGGCAGTAAAGGGAGTAAAGCTTTAGGGTTTATAGAAATATATTTGTAAATGGACTTTTGGTGATTTAGGAAGCATGTAGAGGTCCAATTTAATGTGCTCCAATCATTGTTTAAAAATATTTGATGGTGGAGATAGCATAATCAATAAGCCTTATTTGTTGCAGACCTAATTGGCCTCTTGGGCAACATGAACAGTCGTGTATTATATCTATTTTTCGAAATATCTTGTGTTGGATTTTAGATATTTTTTAGAAAATTAAAATAGGAACCCTAAATTTTTATTACAGTTAGTAATGAAGGTATGCATTGGAAGTTATTTCTGACAGTTTTATAATGCATGGCTACAAGGAATACTAATAGTCATTGAAGACTTGTTTATCAATTCATTGAAGGTGAGTTCTTGGGGGTGTAACATGTGTTTGAGTATGTTATTTCAAGGTTAGTAAAGGTGCTCAAAATTTTGAAATAGTTATTTGGGTCTTGGAAAGAAAATTTGGAGTTTTGAGGTTTGTAAGTGTCATTGTTAGGCATTCAAGGACAATTTATTAAAAGTGGACATAAACTGAGGTTTTAAGTATTCTAATGGATTTGAATCTATCATTAATGAGATGGTAAAGGTATTTGGAAGGTTATATAGAGATTTTGGACTCTGAATGCAAGGGTGAGTATTTGAGTTATGTGATCTTGTGATGAGAAAACAAACAAAGCATGTTTGAATTTTGTTAATTGGAATTGAGAAAGTTGATTTCTTCCTTTGTAGTGCATCAGATTGGTATCAGAGCCCAGGAAAGATTTGGGATGGTAAGTTTTAGTTGTGGTTTTGTGTTTTGTGTTGTGTTGTGGTTGGTTGTAGGTTATGTGAGAACCTGGTTGTTTTCATTGAGAAAGAAGAGAGAAATTTAAGAAAAGTTGAGAAGTTGTGGAGCAAGGAGAGACTTGCTGAAAGATGGAGAATTTGAAGAGGCATTTGTAGGTAGAGGAAGAGAGAAAGAAGAAGAAGAGACAATAAAAGTTTGATAGAGAGATTGTTGTGTTGAAGCAAGAGTTGAAGAGGATTGAAGAAGATTTCCAAGAATCCATGAAGAGGATAGAGCAGATGATAAGTTGGCACTTGAAGGTTAAGAAGAAGATTACATGGCCCATATGGAAGATTCTCAAAATAAGAAGGAGATTAGCAAAAATTGTAGTTGATAAAAAAGAAGTATTTAAAGATACTAAGGAAGGATTCATTTATGAAGAGAACAAATATTTTGCAGACATTCCCAAGCATGAAGATGGAGCCATGACAGAGATAAAAGGCTTGATTTTAGAAGTTGAAGACCTTGATTTGATTAAAGGGATGATCATGAATGAGTTGGTCTTGGAGGTTTGAAAAGAATTAAAGGATGGTGGAGGTATGGTTGTTAAAACAATTTATTACTTATTTTTTTTACTAATACTTTGGACAAGAAACAACTTGCAAGTTATGGGACAAAAGGAGAAGCATGATATTGAGGTGCAAGAAGGAGTAATGATTCTGATTTCAGTTGGTGAGTGAGGTATGAAGCTAATTTGCATGGAAAAATTCAAGCCTAAGGTAAAAATGAAGGTGTTTGAAAGTAGTTTAAGGTGGTAGAGCATACAAGGAGATGGAGACTTATTGACAACATCAATCCAAGAGGACTTGGAAATTTTTCTAGGCTGGGAGTATGGTGTAGGAGCACCTTTGTAATCATGTAAATTCTTGAAAAATGATCAATTTTGTGTCTTGACCTTGTAATAAGGTTAAATAAGTTATTTTGTACACTCCTAGGTCATTGTAAAGGTCACTTGGTGTTTATTTGGTCCAAAAAGTGCAAAAAATTGTAAAAGATGTAAAGTTGTCAACATAATTTGCAAAATTGTAAAAGTTGCACAAAAAGCAACATTAGGAATATGAAAGGTCACATTGGTTTTTGGTGTTAGTAGGTAGTTAGAGAGAAGTTAGAAGTTCAAAGGTCATTTGTATGCCTTTAAAAATGATTTTTTATGTTTAGAAGTTGGAGGGTGATTGCTCAATTGAATTTGAAGGAATAAAGGCACTATTTATGCATTTTTTGCTATAGAAAATTATTGTTTCAGTCCTTGGTATGGCCCTGTACGGCCATGAATAGGTGTCTAAATGATTTTAAGTATTATATTATTCAACCACCTTCCATTTTCACTTTGGTTCATGTAAATTAGTGGAATTTTGTGAGAGATATTGAGTTTTTCCCAAAACAGTGAAACCCTGATTTAGGGTAATAGGGGGCCTTTAAATTCATGTTTCTCTTATATTTATCAATGAAAGTGCTTGGTCTTTGGTAAGTACATTTCTTTGTGGATGTAATTTCTTCTTTCAAAGGGTTTAGAACCGAAGATTAAGAATAAAGTGAGTAAGATTGAAGTTTTTGTCTAAAACTTGTGTCTTAGTCCAAAAACAAGGCAGTAAAGGAAGTAAAGCTTTAGGGTTTATAGAGATATATTTGTAAATGGAATTTTGGAATTTTAGGAAGCATGTAAAGGTAAAATTTAATGTGCTCCAAGCATTGGTTAAGAATATTTGATGGTGGAGATAGCATAATCAATAAGCCTTATTTGTTGCAGACCTAATTGGCCTCTTGGGCAACATGAACAATCATGTATTATATCCATTTTTCAAAATATCTTGTGCTGGATTTTAGATATGTTTTAGAAAATTGAAATAGGTACCCTAAATTTTGATTACAGTTAGTAATGAATGTCTACATTGGAAGTTATTTCTGACAGTTTTATAATGCATGGCTACAAGGAATACTAATAGTCATTGAAGACTTGTTTATCAAATCATTGAAGGTGAGTTATTGGGGGTGTAACATGTGTTTGAGTATGTTATTTCAGGCTTAGTAAAGGTGCTCAAAATTTTGAAATAGTTATTTGGGTCTTGGAAAGAAAATTTGGAGTTTTGAGGTTTGTAAGTGTCATTGTTAGGCATTCAAGGACAATTTATTAGAAGTAGACATAAACTGAGGTTTTAAGGATTCTAATTGATTTGAATCTATCATTAATGATATGGTAAAGGTATTTTGATGGTTCTATAGAGATTTGGGACTCTAAATGCAAGGGTGATTATTTGAGTTATGTGATCTTGTGATGAGAAAACAAAGCATGTTTGAGTTTTTTTAATTGGAATTGAGAAAGTTGATTTCTTCCTTTGTACTGCATCAATTTCAAAAATTGGAAAGCAACCTAGAATGGAGATTGTGAACTATACCGGTAACCTAGACCTTGAGGATTTGATTGATTGGATAAATGACATTGAAGAATACTTTGAGTATGAAGAAATTAAAGATCTGGAGAAAGTAAGATTTGCAAAGACTAAGCTAAAAGGACATGCTGCAATATGGTGGAAGGAAGTTCAACTAGAGAGAAATAGAAAGGGCAAGGAGAAGATTGTGAAATGGGATAGAATGGTGACAAAATTTAAGAACCAATTTATACCTGCAGACTATGAGATGGATTTTTTGAAGAGATTGCAAAACTTGAGATAGAAGGAGAATACTATGAAAGAATACATTGATGAATTTCATAAGATCATCATCAGGACCGGACATAGTGAAGCAAGCAAGGATAAAGTGGCTAGATATGTCAATGGACTGAGGATGAACATTCAGGAAGAGTTGAGTCTAGTGAGGATGAATTCAATAGAGGAAGCATATTATTTTTCATTAAAGGTGGAGGAAAATTTGAACAAAAGACATGAGCAGAGGCAGAGAGGAAGAGGAGGTAGATTTTAGAGAGGAAGATCACATTCCGGAGGAGAAAGATCATATACAGAGCAAAGTAAGGACAAATAATCATACCACAAGGAAGAGAATAGAAGAGATCGAACAAAATAATGATAACGAGATCATGTGGACATGGAAAGAACATGAAGAACCAAATACTGGAGATTACTCGTGGAGGGAGTCCTAAGAAGGGAGAATCATTATTCATGAGGAGAGAATTGTTCTAGGAGAAAGAAGTACCAAAGGAAGCACCATAGAGGAAAATTTCATTTCAGACTAGATTCAAGGTAGGAGGTAAGTGTTGTAAAGTTATCATTGATAGTGGTAGCACATATAATCTAGTTTCTAAGGAAATGGTGACAAATTTGAATTGGGAAAGAAGGAAACAATCAAAACCTTATAAGATAGCCTAGATTCAAGATGAGCACAAGATACTTGTAAGTGAGCAATGTTTGGTGAAATTCAAGAGAGGATCATATCATGATGAAGTGTTGTGTGATATTATGCCAATGGATGTATGTCATATGTTGTTGGGTAAACCTTGGTAGTATGATAAGAAAGCTATAGATTATGGAAAAAATAATACTTATACAATAATGTCTGATGGAAAGAGAATCACCTTGAAACCTTTAGAGGATGAGCCTGAAAGTGAATTATGTGGAAAAACTAGAGTAAATTTGGTAGATGGAAGGAAATTTCTGGATGGATTGAGGCATGAGAACATGTGTTTTTCTTCGATTCCAAGGAAGTGCATAGACTTAGATGCAGGAAGAACCACAGGAGAAGAAGAATCACCAGAGAAGGAAGTCACTGAATTGATAACAAAGTACTAGGATCTTATATCAGAGAATGTGCCAGAAGGATTACCACCAATCTGGAGTATCATTCATCATATATATCTTATTCTAGGAGCTAGTTTGTTAAAAAAAATTGCACACTAGATGACACCAGTAGAGAAAGTGGAACTGAATAGGTAGATACATGAACTGTTGAAGAAGGGATTAATCAAAGAGAGTATGAGCCCATGTGCGGTACTAGTTGTACTTTCACCTAAGAAAGATGGAGAATGGAGGATTTGTATAGATTTGAGAGATATCAATAAGATCATAGTGAAGTATAAATTATCGTTGCCTAGGATGGATGACATCATGGAAAATTTGAGTGGAACAAAGTATTTCACCAAGATAGACCTAAAGAGTGGATACCATCAGTTCAGGATCAGAGCGGGAGATGAATGGAAGACTACTTTCAAGATAAATGAGGGATTGTATGAGTGTTTGGTCATTCCATTTAGAATAACTAATGCATCAAGTAAATTTATGAGGTTGATGAATGAAGTCTTGAAGAGATTCTTGGGTAAGTTTTTCATTGTTTATCAAGAAGATATTTTTATTTTTAGTAAGACCAAGGAAGAGCATTTGGAGCATATCAGACAAGTTTTTCAAAGGCTAAGAGAAGAAAAGTTGTTGATAAACATCAAGAAGTGTACTTTCATGAAGGAAGAACTAGTGTATTTTGGATTTATGAAATGTGTGGAAGGATTGAATATTGACCTTGAGAAGGTTAGAGAAACAGTGAGTGGCCTACACCTGTGAATATTGGAGAAGTCAAAACATTTCATGGACTTGCAAATTTTTACTAGAAGTTCATCAGGAATTTCAGTGGTATTTGTACACCTATGATAGAGAAAATGAGGGGTGACCGAAAGGAATTCAAGTGGACATCAAGAGTACACAATATTTTTGAGTTGTTGAAAAAAAGGTGACCGGACAACCTATGTTGGCATTACCAGACTTTGATAAGGCATTCTGAGTGGACTGTGATGCTAGTGGAAGTGTAATAGGAGATGTGTTAATTCAAGAAGGGAGACCAATAACCTACTTTAGTAAGAAATTGAATGATTCTAGGAGAAGATATTTGGTTTATGATTAGGAATTCTATACAATTGTATAGGCCTTGAAGAAGTGGAGACATTACTTGTTACCTAAGGAGTTTGTGTTGTACATGGATCATCAAGCTTTGCAATATTTAAATAGATGGGTGAAGTTGAACTAGAGACACATGAGATGGGTAGAATTCTTACAAATATACATTTGTGTTGAAGCATCAAAGTGGGAAGTCAAACAAGGTTGTAGATACATTGAGCTAGAGAAGGAGTTTGTTGAAAGAGATGAGAGTTGAAGTATTCAGTTTTGAAGAGTTGAAGCATATTTATGAGGATGAAATTGATTTTGTAGAGGCATGGAAAGCTTGCAAAGAATTGGTGTAGACAAACAGGAGTAGATGGTTGGATTATTTCATTCAGGGAGGTATGTTGTTCAAGAACAAACAACTATGTATTCCTAGGAGTTCAATGAGGGAGAATCTGATCAAGGAAAATCATTGTGGAGGATTAGTAGGACATTTTGGGATTGATAAGACTATAGCATTAGTGAGTGAAAACTATTTTTGGCTGCAGTTGTACAAGGATGTCAAGAAATATGTTCAAAGTTGTAGGATTTGTCAAGTTACAAAAGGAAATAGTTAGAACACTGGGAAGTATACACCATTGATAGTACCAAAGAGGCCATGGGAAGACATAAGCATGGATTTTATGTTGGGATTATGAAAGACACCAAAAATATTTGATTATGTATTTGTGGTTGTGGATAGATTTTCTAAGATGGTTCATTTCATACCTTGTAAGAAAAATGATACAGTGCATGTTGCAGACCTATTTTTTGAGGAGATTGTGATATTACATGGATTACCAAAGAGCATAGTATCAGACATAGACACTAAGTTCATTGGATATTTCTGGAAGACTCTATGGAAGAAGATGAAGATAGACTTGAAGTATAGTTCAACATTTCACCAACAGATGGATGGAAAAATAGAAGTAGTAAATAGGAGTTTGGGGAACTTGTTGAGATGTTTGACTAAAGGGAAAGTAGGAAATTAAGATTTGATACTACCACAAGCAGAATTTTCATTTAACAATTCAGTAAACTAGGGCATAGGGAAGACACTTGTTGTACCTATAGCACACACACCCCTTTCAGAATGGGGACCCTCTCTCTTTTCTCTTCGTTGGGTTGCTTTTGTCGTGCCCCTTATTTTTGTGTTTTAAGTGGTTAGTGATTCTTAGAGAAATCATCTTGAGTTGACCATATTTTGCTACCCTCAAGTTTTCAAGGCTTTAGGCCATTGTGGAACTTCCTTAGTTGTTTTCCTTCATTATTTAATGTTGGCGTCCTTGGAGCAGTGCAGGTCCGCCCTTGTGGGATGCTCCATGCGGATTTCCTTGGCTTATTGGTCATTTTGAATGGCCTTCATCTGATGTCCTTTCGCGTCATGGGACCTGCATCCATGAATGCCATTTTCGTTACAAACCACTCAAACAACCAACTTCCGACTGTCATCCGCCTAGTAGACTCCACCATTCCCACCACCGTTTTCAAACTAACTGCTCACCAACCATGAGTGCTACAATACCTACATTTATGAGGGCATTAAATGCTCAAAATTTTATAAATAGATCAATTCAAGCTATCATTTTTGCCTATCAGGAGTCCATAAATGAGTCAGAGAGCCCACATTAACTCTGTTTTTGCACCTGTCGAGTTCATCAACCGATTTGAGGCCTTTGCTAGTTGCTTGTTCATCCACCATCATCAGGTCTCATAGGTAGGTTTTCCACCATGAGCCATGTTCTAATTTTTCTTCAATTTCTATAAAGTTGCTAAATCTAAAGGAAGAATACTCTAAATATAAGTAAAGTACCCCTGGGCGGTCAAAACCCATATTTGAGAATTGTAAAATTTGTTGAAAATTTATTTGCAGGCCGTGTGTGAGACTTCAGGTCCCCGTGGCCATTCCTCAACCAGGGCCTTCATTCCCAGTGGGCCTGCACCCTAGCCATCACTATCACCATCCTTTGAAAATGTTTAAAACTCTAAGTGGCAAGCACCTCCACCGGGTCTACCTTCGTTCAGGGTGCCCCTACTCAGACGTTCTAAACTTAGCTTAAATTTGTGAAGCCCAATCAAAGGAATCCTTTGATCTACTCAAATCTGCAAGTGCAGGTTTCCACCTCCGGGATGCTTTCGACATATCGCCATTCCAAATAGCTATCTAGTGTCATCCTCCAATTAGACAGGTCCTACCTCAGCCTTTTCCATCGAAGATTAAACTTTGCCAAAATTTCCCAAGTCTCAATCCATTGTAGAGGTCTCCCCACAAATTGTCATCTGCAGATTTTCGCTTCGACTTTGCTTAGCCATTTGAAATAGATTTTACAATCCATCCCTCCACCCATTAGTCTCTGCTTTCTAATTTGTTGTCTAGGCCCAAAACAAGGCAACCTCTTGTGGTGGGCCATCCTTCATGAGGTGCCACTCCACTTTCACCGTCACACCAAATGACTACTCAAAACGGTGAAGTGATGTCACCTTTTCGATGACCAAGCCCCAACCTCACCTTTGCCATCTGATTTCCTTTGCACCCTAAATGACCAAGTTCAAGCTTCCCTGTGGTCCTTACCCCACAAACTTCCATCTGTAGGCCACCATAGCTTATCCACCACTTGAAAATGGCCTGTACATGCCAACCTTCCACACTTTGGGTTCCGAATCCACCGCATTCATTCGAACTCAAAATGAAAATAAACAAGTGTCGAACCATAGGAAGACTGCTTTTTGCGGGTGGCCATTAGTAGACTTCCATCTCACTCCCATCATTCCATAACATTCGCAGACCTCCATCGGTCTGCTATGTGGAGCCCAACCCTGCTGATTGCCTCCTGACGGATAATAAACAAAGAAAGACTAAATCCCTCTATAGACCTGATGATGCAAGCCTCTTCTGTCAGACCTTCATCTAGCCTTAGCCATTCCAAATGGTCATGACCCAACATCTCCCCATACCATTCGACCCATAGTAGCTTGAGCTCCAAATAAATTTTGATGCATTCCTCTGAAGTCATGGGTCCTGCATGGCGAAACACCACCTTGCCAACACCATTTTCTTTGTTGGGTCCCAAATAGCCAAGCAATTTTCTACTTCTGCCTACCTTCGACCCACATGACTAAAATGTGAACTTAACGCTCCCAAATCTGCGAAGTGATTTTGACCCACGTGCTAAAATGGATTGACCTCTTGGTTGGACCCCACTTCATGATGAAATCTCGATGTGGGTTGGGACATGTGGGCTGTTGTGCCCTGATTGTCATCCATTTTGCAACTGCCTTCAAAATGTCCACCAACCCAGGGAAGTCTACAACCCTGGGCCCACATTATTATAACTTCCTCTAGTAAAAGGATAATGCTGATCTGCAAGAGATGTTAGGATCTTTAAGTGATGAATTATCTAATGTAATATCATTTTATTGTATTTTGTCTAACTTTTCCCATGTTTTATGCTCAAATGTGCTTACTGATCTCCCGCCCACAGGATATATGGAACCAAGTATAGGACCCTTAGAGGCAGTCATGGAGAAAGAAAAGGGAAAGAAGCTAGCTAAAGCACCCATAAGCAAAGAGGATAAAGACCAAATGAATTAAAAGTTCCAAGGGGAACCCCTCAACTCCAAGGTCACCACAAATTGGAGGGAGATCTCAGATACAAATCTAGGACACATTGATATCGATGAATTCAAGCAAAGGGTCTGAATCAACCCCACCACTTAAAATGCCTAAAGGATTAGAAGTAGTGGGTTGGCTAAGGCTGTCGGATTCCCACCTACCCTCATAGCCCCTAAGCTTGTAATGGCCTATAGGGAGGCATATCAGGAGGACACAAAAAGAATGGTAGACATGGATGGAAATGTATTGGTTGATTTGTCTATCAAGTCAATAGGGAAAACTTTCTATATCCCTACCTTCGGAGAGATGGAGGAAACATCAAAGGAATATTCCAAGGGGATGTGGGATGCAGACCCCCTCAAATGCAAGAAACTTATTAATCAATATTGGTTAAAAGAAAAGAGGGGCAGTGCAAATAAATTTCCCCAGGAGCTCTTCCGAAGTGATTTCTATGAGGATTACCATGACTTGGTAACCCTATTGAGTAGAGTTATGGGCCTTCCAATTGCAGTGTACTTTCAGGAATGGATGCTATACTTTGTAGAGGAAATAATCTAAGGGGAAACCAAATTCTATTTGGTAGGGATGATCAGCCAATGCCTACACGAGCAATTTGTGGTAGTGAAAAAGACTCAACAATTTTACATGACATCCTAATTGGTCTATTTACTATCTAACTGGATGCAATATAGAGGCTTGTTCATGGCTCCAAGTGAGACTCCAAGAAAGGTGTTAAAAGTATATGATAATTATCCCCAACTTCAATACAGGAATTTCAAGAAAGATTATTGCAGGGTCAATGATTCCTTCATTGGGCATATCATTAGACTGCTTGGAGGTGATTTTGAAAGGAGAGTCACCCATAGTGAAAATGCTTACATCTTCCAGTTTAGTCTCTTGTTCATCCAATTCCTCAAATTCACATACATTTGAGTCGAGGGTTTCTCAGAGAAACCATACAAGCTGCCCTGGTACCCAAATGACCGAATGATATTGCTTGAGCTCTCCCGACAGTTATAGCGAGCACACACCCTCCTAAGTGACAAGCATAGATCAGGGATCCCTTATCCCCTCAACTTTGGTCAAGGTCTATATTCTCTTCCTACATCTTAGTGTGCAGTGCACTCTGACAAGGAGTGAGTTGAGTACCACTTGGAATTCCATACTCCCCGACCATGAATGGAACCTTATGGAAAATTAAAGAAGGCGGTCAGGATTGAGTACACCCATCTACATAATGTAGAGGATTTTTTGGCCAACTGAAGCATTGAAAAAGAGGTACACATGAGGCACTACATGTGTATGGCGACCTATTTTTTCAAGATAGTGAACCTATTTCCGGTTCCAAATCAGGTTGCTGAGGATGAAAACATAATGGTAGATCTAAGATATGATGTGTTCACTAACATTCCACTACCACTAATTGACTGGAATGAAGAAGAGGTTAATGACCTTGAAATTTTGATGGAGCCCATTGAGGAAAGAACCAAAGAATGGATTAATGGGCAGATTTCCCAATTGAAGCTGCAGGGAGTCACCCTAACCTATGGTGAGCTCAAGGAACCATTGGGAAGTGAGACTAACAGTAACTTTGCTGCTACTATCGCGATGGGAAAAACTTCAAAGTATCCTCCTACCACACTATCAAAGAAGAGAAAAGAGACAGCTGAAAGATAGCCTAAGCCCAGGGTGTACTTGAGAAAAGTGTCAAAGGGTGAACCCTCCAAGAAGCCAAAAACATCAGGTAGTTTCACAAAGATTCCCACCATCCAGGAGGAACCGCTCCATGAAGGAGAGGAGAAAGAGGCTAAGTAACCAAAGTCCCCACCTGTTGCTTCCACTCTCATAGTAACCACTACTGCTACTACCATTGCCACCACTATTGCCCCTCTACCTACTTCTTGGGTGATGGTTGCCACTTCTCTACCTGCGGTGGATATCTTAGTCCACCTTGCTTCCACTCTGCATGTTTCACAAGTAATGGTCATAGACTCTTCCTCTGCCACTAATTCTCCACTCTCCTCCTCCATGTACCCATCATCACCTCTTCCACTAGCTACTGCAGCAATTCCAATGCCCACTCTCTCACTCCCAGAGTATTTCACCCAACATATGTAGAATATCCCAACGGAGCTGTCTGGGAAATTAATGAACCCAAAAATACAAGCTTCCTTGGCACAGATTGTTGCTAATCTCCCTATCCCTCCTCCTCCAACTGAACCACCCACAATAAAGGCAACTATGAAAATATCAGAAGATTTGTAGAGGCAATAAAACAAAGCTACCAAGGAGATGGAAGAGGAAGAAAATGACTACCACGAGCATCCCAAGTATCAACATCTGACAATTGATGAAGTGGTATGAGAGGAGGAAGAAACACAATCATATGAGGAGGACACTAAGGAGCCCAACACAAAATATATTGTGGAAAATTTTGACCTAGAGCTTGAAGGGGAATTGGCTCAACAACTCAAGGACATTGGAGAAGAGGTAGAGAAACAACCCTCCAATGAAGAAAATAATACAGAGGAGAAAACAGAGGAAAACATTGAACCTTTGACATGGGAGCATAGTGAAAGCCGCACGCATGATGAAGGAATGATCCTCAGCATAAAGAAGAGGAAAAGAAAGAAGAAGACAAGTCTGAGGAAGAGGCTGAAGCCATGAAGAAAGGCATAGAAACATATCATCTCAAATAACACGAGAATGAGAAAGAGGAAGAGGAGAAAACCATTGAAGGGGAGGATAGCCCCAAAGAGCATACGACCATCGAATGCCAAAGAAAATAAATTGTATTCATTTAGGATTTCGATGAGGAGGAAGAAGAAAATATAGAATAGGAGACTCTAGGTGACAAAGTGATGGAAATACAACACACCCGTGAAGAATAAGTTCATCACAAATCACTAAAAGAGGAGTCTCAGATGCCTGAATGGCTAGAGAAATAACTGGAGAAGAAAACCCTAACCCCAATGGATCTAAAGGGAAGGCTAGAGGAAATCCTATCTTGAGCCCAAATAAGCACAAAGAAGGAGAAGAAGCCAAAGGTCAGATCTCATCTAACAATGGATGCATCTAGATCCAGGAGAGTGCAGATAGCCACTCTAGTTATGGGAGAAGAAGGGGTAAGCTACAATATCTCCATCGTTGACCTAGGGACAACAATAAGGGAGAAAAATATTGACCATCTCCAGGGATCCATTTCCACTATTGTGCACTAGATGCATAAATATAAGACTTCCAAGGAGGATTTGAAAGCACAGGTGGTGAATCTGACAGCTTATATTCAACAATGGTCATTGGTCAATGAGATTCCCACCACATCATTCACACCGCCTCAGCTACTATCCCAAGATTGCATCAGTAAGCTAGAGAAGAGAAAAAATTGGATGAAGGCCACCAAAGAATGGCTTTGACGGGTGATATAAAATGGTGATATGGGCATAGGGCATGCCATTAGACTGGCCAATAAATTCAGGCTCATTCAAGAGCAATTGGAAGATATGGAAAAGGTATGTCTCTACCATGTAGAATTTTATAAGATCGCCAACCCAAAGGTTGAAGCCATCCTCAAGGTACTAAAATGGGCCTGGGAAAAAGAATTTGGTATCATCAAAGATGATCAGTGGTTGGTTGAAACATGGAAAATGTCACTTGATCATCAAAATGGGGTGTTGGAAAAGGTGTTACATGAGGTCGAGCTTGACCTCAAATGGGAAAAGGAGCATCGGGCAGACAACAATGACTATATCAAATTGATGTCTGATCAAGATATGTCTGCTAAAGAGCTGGATGCAGAGAAAGTTTAAGGATATTTTCATAAGAAGATGGAGGAAGGTGCAATGGATGACATGTCTCCACTCTTCATGGACTTCACTGCCAGGGCACTTGTTCAATCAGAACAAATGGTGAAGGCCACTCTGAAATGTACCAAGCATGTAGAGGAGGTGGCTAATCGATCGAAGAAGCTACATTTTCAAATCCTCTAAATAGAGATTGTGCATAAGGAAAGCTTTGGATTTTAATGGGAAATTTCATGGGATATGCCACTGCAAAGAAAGATGAAGGAAATCCAATCATAGATGAAAAGTTTCTCACTATGTAGCTGCAAGAAAAGGAAATCAACAAGAAGACAAAAAAGATATAGTGCTGCTCACTAGAGGACAAAATAAACTAAATGAAAAAATGTAATTTTAAACTGTAAAATATTTGGGGGTAGGTGAAACCCTAATTTATAGTGAATCTTGGCCACACAATGAAATTGAATCTTGGCCATTCATTATTCTTTTTCGACACTATAAATAGGGGGTCTCCTCTCATTTTCAAGAGGGAGTTATGTTTTTGTAAAGACATGTTGCTGGAATGTTAATAGAAATTCATTGATTTGGTGGATTCTTGAGTTCCAACTTCATGTTGCATGATTATTCTTCTCATATTTAGTGAATTTTAGTAGATTAACTTTGTTGTTCTATGTGTTTTAGCTTACTTAGTAGATTAGTTAATGTTGTTCATTAGTTTTGAATAATTCTATTGTGTCGATGCCTTCCAAAGTTCATGGTTTTTGTTGTTTATTGATGATAAACTGCAGTGTAAAGCTAGTCTGAACTTTCTATGAATGTTGCACTTAAATTCCATCTCTTGTTCATGCTTTATGGTGAATGAAAGGTTGAAAATCTATAGACCTTAGAAGATTGCACTGGTTTCATGAGACTGCAAAGTAATCTGGTTAAAAGTGGAACTTTGTTTTGGGAAGGCTATCCACTGTAGGGTCCTCCATTATCACTGTTCATCATTAGTTTTAGGTCTAGAAACTTCTCCCTTTCCCTGCCCTTTTTTCCTTTTTTTTTCTAATAGTGACTTTGAACAAGGTTAATTGCACATTGTAAAGCCAAATATGAAGCCAAAATAGGAGTTATAGACTATTGTTTGAACCTACAAAAATTGTTCTGACTTTCCCATCTTAAGAACTCCATTGGAAGATCCAATTCTCCTCCAACTTTACTTTCGTAAGACTGCCCTATGATTACTAGCAAAATCACATCAAAATGACTGAGATATTCCAAGAAATTCATGACCTGACACCCGAGAGACCTTGAGGTGATTTTCAGTAGCTTGTTGTTGGAAATTTCCTTTCAAAAGAGGTGATGCGTCTATGCATTACCTGTGTTGAGAATTGAAAAAACACCCATCAATAGAACTAGCACTAGGAGGGACCTTTTAAAGTTAAGTTGGATTGAATTGGGTCATTTTCCCCTGAGAGATTCCGCAGAGTTCTAAGATCCACACCCACAAAGGGGAATTTTAGGAACTAAACCCCCTACAAGGGCTAGAAAGACTAGGAGAGGGGACACAACCTCTTCTGCCTCATCCTTGTAATCCAGTTCACCTTCATCTTCACCCCCATCCTCTTCCCATTAGCCACATGCTCACCCTTCTTCTTCCTTCTCCACCTCCACTCAACCATCAAAAACTTCCTTTCAACCACTCTCTTCCCACAACCAGGGTGTTGCCCCTGTCCTTGCCTTCCAAGTCCAAGGCACAGTCCCAACTGCCACTGCCCCTATGCATCCCCAAGTTACTATTCAACAAGTGCCACCCCCGCCCCCCCTCATGGCTTGGCTAATAAATAATCCTTCCCCACTATTCTTTAATGATTACCATGATATTCCTAAGAACCCTAAAAGCTTTTGCACGAAGTTCAATCCTTGAGATCCACAAAGGACAACTAAAGAACACATCAAGATCTTCCAAGCGACATTGAAAGATATGCAGATTGATCACGAAGATGTAGCATGCAATATTTTCCCTTATTCTTTGGGGGAAGAGGCCTTCTATTGGTATATCAATTTACCAATGGGGTCCATCACATCATGGGATTTGTTAATGAATTCCTTCTTGTAGAAGTATAAGATCCCAATCAACCCTTCAAAGTTGTATCGACAATTCATGTCCATTCACAAGGAAGTTAATGATACGATCAACTCCTTCAATGATCGATTCCACCGAGCATACACAAGGCTACAAGCCCCATATGTGCTCAATGATGCTACTGCCCTTCCATTTTATTATACAGCATTACAAAACTGCATGGTTGCATTGGTAAAGAGGATGCGACCAGCTCCTACTAGACTAGTGGATGCTTATGCTAAGGTAGTTATCACCAACACCAATCTGGGACAAAATATCTCCTGTCCACTACCCTCCTTAGGGCAGGTTGCCAATCCTATGTAGATTCAAGGGCTCACTCAGGCTCTACAACATCACACTCTAATGAATTAGGTGTTGCAGCTACCCATTATGCCTCATCTAGGGCAGCTCGTGAACCAGGCCCCACCCATGCCCCATTACTTGCAGCCTTAGCAACAACAAACCTATGCAAAACTGTCACAAGTACCAACATACCTACAAGGGCCCAAATTCCCACCTGCTCAACAAAACCAGCCGGCAACTCAACTTGTCTTTCTCTAGAATCAAACACCATAGCCAAGCAATGCTGAAAAAGATTGATTAGATGAGTTGAAAGAAATGATCATAAAGATTTCTACGGAGGTGAATCACCTCCAGAATCAGAATAATCAGTTGCAAGCTTCTCAATGAAACATTCAGGACAACCTCAACCAAGACAATAAGGAAAATCGTGAGGCGGGTACTTCATCAAGGAAAAATTATGAGCGAGGACAAAAATCCAACCAAAATTTTGAGAGGAGACCTACACAAAGATAGAATAGGACATGGAATACAAGGCCAAACAATGGAGGCATTCCTACTCCTCTTGATCAACTTGCTAGCAATGAGAAGACCACCAACGGGGTATATCTCGTCGAAGCTGCCTTATTCGGATGGTGCAAGATTCACATGACAAGTAGGCATTCTGAATTAGACTGCCTCGAGTTCCAAACAGCCACAAAAATCTTTCAAGTGGAGGTCCAAAATGTTGTTGATAGTGCAAACTATAGAGATGTAGTTCTATTCGAGCCATATGACTCTTATGTGCTTGTGGTCAATCAAGCCCCATTTCCACACAGTGAGAGCAATGAGCTAGAAAGCGTGGCTGCCTCCCCAAAGAATGAAGAAGTGAAAGAGGTAAGTAACAAAGAAGCTATATCCTATCTCTTTACTTTAGTAGATAATGGTCCAATAGATGAAGAAGAGTCCCATGAAGATGAAGTTCAAATGTTTCATCAGAGAACCTCTTCATATAATTTAAGAAATAGACAAATAGGAGGACCGTTCACTACCTCCATTTCACCTAACAATTTTAGCATCCCACCTAACTCCAATGCTAGCAACAACCTTGGCTATCCCTATGTGCCTATGCAATATTTGAACAAAAACAAATAGCCAAACCAAACGCACAACCAACTTGCTAGCTCGTCTATAGGTAGATCCTTTGAGGCTGAAATTTAATAAATGGGGGAATACGTTGCTGAAGAATTCAAAAAGGTCAAAATTAGCTTGTCTTCCTTTGAGCTACTTAAGGTTCCTATAGTTAGGCACACCTTCTTTAGGGTGATTAATGGGACCCCCTCCTCTAAGGTGACACAAGAAACACCAGCCAAGAAGGTTTCTTTTGAAGAGCTGCCTCATGATCCTATAATTCAAGAAATTATAGGAAAGAAAAAGTATGCCCCTCTAAATGGGAAAACTGGAAAGAAACCCTCTAAAGAGAAAATTTATGGGAGGACTAAGAAAAAATCAATGAGAAAGACAAAGGTCAAGTGGCCCAGGTTGATGCACCTATGGGACTCTTCCAGGGAAGGCTTGAAACACCCCCTTTCCTTACCACTATCCGAGTATTTGGGAAGAATCTACATAATTATCTAATTGACTCATGTGCATCAACCAATGTTATGCCTTTGGCTATATGCAAGGCCCTTTGGATTGTACCCACACCATCATGAAGAAATGTAACTTAGTTGGACAAAATTGAGGTGAACATTGTTGGAGAAATCAATCGTATCCCTATGCAAATTGTTGCAGATCCAAGGGTACAACAGGTTATTGACATCTAGGTTGCGGATATTCTTGAAACATACAGAATAATCTTGGGACGTGACTTCACCCAAGCATTGAATGGGTATGCTGCAACCAATTCTCTCATGTGTGGTTGCCATGGAAGGGGCTGCCAAATCAAATTCACATTGACTGAAAACCCTGCATGAAGTTCATGATTACGGAATACAACATCAATGAGGTGTTGTTTTTTGAAATAGAATTGGGTAATTATTGCCCCATTACTTATCAGGAAGAATTAGAGCCTCGACAAGAAGAGATAACTGTAGAATTCTTCTTGGCCCAATGTATTCCTCTGACCAACTTGGCCTATGCACCTTAGAGCACAGAAATGATGATAGAATCAAAAGATGATGAGTCCTACAAAGCTGGTAATTTGGGACTGCTAGACAGATTCCAAGACTTCATGGAGAAGTGTATACAAGATCAACTTAGTCTGGGAGCAAGGATAGACTTCTAGAGCTCTTGCTGCCTAGCTAGTGCAAGGTTCACAATGCTACCCACTCGGAATTTGAGTGCTACTTGTGTCAAATGGTGGCGGAGCACATTAAAGGACAAGCCACATCTCAAAAGGGGCTGCCAACCAGACAGCGTGCCACTAACCATGATGAAATAGATTTCATTCTAGGAATGATAGACACAAATGAGCAACCAAAAGGGGATGCACGCATGATCGGCCCAAAATTCAAAGAATCCTCCAAGTTTTGGATGCTACACTTCGATGGATCTAAGTCCAAGCAGGGAGCTGACACTGGATTCAAACTCATCAACCACATGGGTAAGACCTAATTTTCTGCCCATAGGATTTAGTTTTATTGCACCAATAATGTGCTAGAATATGAAGCATTAATTCATGGTCTCCTAATGTCTTTGAGGAAGAACGTTAAAATGTTGCAAGTGTTTGGTGATTCAAAACTAGTAGTAAAATAAGTCAATAAACTATATTCCTGCTATGATAGAAGGTTAGCGAACTATAGGGTTTGGGATCTTTTAGAAAGCCTAGATGCATTCAACATACAGTTGATCCCTCATTCTTAGAACCCTACTATTGATGCCTTGGCTCAAGTAGCCAACATGTTACATCTACTCTCTTTGTCAAGACTCAAGATATTCACTGTTGAGCTTACTTCCACCCCATCCGTTCTAGACAATATTACCCATTTCCAAGTATTCAATGATGACAAGCATATCTTGGAATTTATCACTAGTTATGATGTGTTTGCAACCCAAATAATTGATGAAGTTGACCCTGAGGAAGCTGAGTTGGATATAGAGGGGATCATCGACCTCAAAACTAATACAATCCTCAGAGGTATGGTTCTGTAGGAAAAACAAGGATAGACAACTGAGAAGGGGGGGTGAATCAGTTGTCATAGAATATTTAAATCTTTTCAAACCTTATTTAACTCAATCTCAAATCTAATGAATAAAAAATAAACCATAAACATTCAACACATTAGAAACACAGAGAACACCATTTTTTTTACGTGAAACCCTGTTAGGGGAGAAACCACGGTGGAGGTTAGTCGACAATATTATACCCTGTTAAAAGTATAATGAGAAATAATGGGAATGCACATGCATTCAGGAACACTACCTAGAGCTCACTGCTCAAATACAAAAGAGGACTCACTATCCAAAGAAAATTTTGGATTAAAACCATCCAAATTGTGAACTGAGAAAATAACTTCTACACAAGCCTGATTACAATTATGGTTAGGCACATAAAAACCTTCTTCACTCTTTCCTCAAACTTCTTCACACTTTTCTCAGTCTTCTTCACACTCTACTTTGCAATCGAATGATATTCACACATACACACATGGGAGCACACAGAGCACACTTTACACCGATGAAACAATTGCTCTTATATATCCACAACATGAGATTACATAAACACTTAGTCGGTTAGAGATATAAAACATATTTTCAATGTCAACCCAAATTTACAAATAAATTTTCAATGCATATCCACAAAGGTCGGCCACAACATAGTGGAGACCCAAATTAACAACTCCAACACAAAAATACTTCAATTAATATCACCTCAAAGATCCACCACATGTTACACCCATCATGTTGGCCAAGAACATGAAAAAATGAGCATATAGAGAAAAATATTCAACCAGAAGCATATCGATCAATGTGGACACACCACAAAGATAGAGCATGATCTAGAAACATCCAAGAACACCAAGAAATGATAGAGAAACATCCACAACAACTAGAATTACCAGAATTACATAAAATTTACTTAGAAATACTATCAAAACACAACTATTCACAACACGATCAATTCTTCATGTGGACCTCTGAAACTTCCAAAGGATGGACTAGATACACTCAACCATAAACCCTTTAGTCCACAACAATTTATCTCTAATGTATAGAACAAGACACCTTCATGAATTTCACAGTTCCATTGGGAACTTGCAACACTTTCTTTTACAATTTTCTCAATATCCTCGACATATACAACCTTCAATACATCAAATGATAATAGTGTTGACATCAATGACAACCACATATCAGCCACACAACCACATCATCCAACAATCTCCCCCTTTGGCATTGATGGCAACACATGATGTGAAAAACACCATCAACCCAACTCTCAATTGACACTTACTCCTCCTTAGATTCTGACTCTTCTTCCTTGACTTCTTTTGCAAGATCTTCTCCCCACAAGACTCTTCACTCGAGATAGGTAGCATTTTTTGAAATTACTCTTCTCCCCCTTTGACATCAATGGAAAAGATAATCATTATCTTTCTACATGCAAGCTCTAAACCATATATTTGCACATATGACTACTCCCCTTGAGTAGTAGCTAAGGAAGCATCAATCCAGATCAGAATATGATCATGAAATGCATGGATTGATGCAAGTTAATGCATCCTAGTTCATATCAGGAGGGGTAATCATCCTAGCATCCCTCTAAGATGCTCAAAAGTATCCTTCGACAATGGCTTAGTGAAAATATCTGCAATCTATTCTTTGGTTGCCACATACTCCAGTCTGACTTCTTTTTCACTTACTTTCTCCCTCAGAAAGTGAAATTTGATTGATATATGTTTGGTCTTAGAGTGTAGCACTAGATTCTTTGATATGTTGATTGCACCTGAGTTATCACAGTATATGGAAATAGGTTCATCGTATACTACTATGATATCTTTTAGCATTTTTTTCATCCACATCACTTGAGTATAGTTATTTTCAGCAGCAATATACTCTGCTTCACTTCAGCAGTAGATAGAGAAATGAATTATGCTTTTTTCTCAACCAAGATATCAAATTCTTCCCTAGGAAGAAAGCACCACCACTAGTACTCTTTATGTCTTCTACATCTCCTGCCAAATCCACATTAGTATATGCATTTAAAGTAAGATCATCATCCTTAGGGTACCAAAGCCCAAAATCAACTGTGCCTTTCAGATACCTGAAGATTCTCTTAACAACAGTCACATGAGATTCTTTTGGATCAACCTAAAATCTAGCAACCATACATACAACATTCATAATTCCTAGTCTAGTATGAGTTAAGTAGAGCAATCCACCAATCATTGATATGTATCTTGTTTGATTTTCCTTAGGAGAATCATCATTCTATGTCAACTTACATCCAGTTACCATGGGAGCACCAACAAGTTTTTAATCATTCATGCCAAACTTCTTCAATAGTTATCTCACATATTTGGACTGAGATATGAAGATCCCCTTGTCTAACTAAGTAAATTGCAATCCCAGAAAGAACTTCATTTCTCTAATCATACTCATCTCAAATTCACTCTTCATTTCATTAGCAAACCTCATACATAGATTATCATCTCCTCCAAAAATAATGTCATCAACAAAGACTTCAATAATTAACTCTTTATCATGATCCAATTTGAAGTATAAGTTGTTGTGAGTAGTACCTTTATTGAATCCAAGCTTCAGTAAGTATTCATCTAATCTAGCATACCAGGCTCTGGGGGCTTGCTTGAGTCCATACAAATCTTTCTTCAATTGACAAACCATATCTTCCTTATCAGTCAATTGAAATCCATCTAGTTGTTCAATGTATACTTCTTCTTCTAGCTCACCATTCAAAAAAGATGACTTCATGTCCATTTGATAGACTTTATAGTTCTTGTATGTAGCATAAGCAAGAAATAACCTTACAGCTTCAATTCTAGAAATAGGGAAAAGGTTTCTTCAAAATAAATACCTTCCATTTGTGAATACCCTTTACATACTAGTCTTGCTTTATTCTGGATCACTTCACCTTGTTCATTTATCTTATTTTGAAAGACCCATTTAGCACCAATTACATTCTTATCTTTTGGTCTAGGAACTAGTATCCATGTATCATTCTTTTCAATCTACATTAGTTCTTCCTTCATAGCTTCCATCCAATGTTCATCATTGTAGGCTTCTTTGACATCTTTAGGTTCAATCTTGGAAATCAGGCAATACTCTTC
This sequence comes from Sequoia sempervirens, assembly GCA_007258455.2. NCBI lineage: Eukaryota > Viridiplantae > Streptophyta > Pinopsida > Cupressales > Cupressaceae > Sequoia > Sequoia sempervirens. Next base: position 25,440 of record VDFB02337929.1, read on the forward strand.
TGCAATCTTTCTTCTAGTTTGCACACCTTTATTCTTATCTCCTATAATTTGATTTTCAAAATGATTTAGCTTTACATACCTCAGAGTTTTAGGATTTTCTCAAACTTTTGATTCTTCTATTCTTTCTTCTGCACTTGTACTTGTCTCTACTTCCTGACTATCTTGATTTACCAGAACAAATTGAAGTTGTCTTACCGGAACATATGGCACAATTTGAAGTTGATTTTTAGTCTGAACATTCTTCAATTTATTTGTATTTTCTTCATCTAAATCATATCAATAATATCTAGATGATTTAGCAGAATCCTCATCAACTCTGACATTTGCACTCTCAACCATTTTTCTCAGTCTTCTATTATAGCACTGGTAGGCCTTGCTTTTAATAGAGTAACATAAAAAGATTCCTTCATCCCTTCTTGCATCAAACTTGCCTATATCATCATCTCTCTTGATGTAGCATTTGCTTCCAAAGATCTTGAAATACTTAACAGTAGGCTAATAACCAAACCATAATTCAAAAGGAGTCTTACCAGAATTACCATTTACATTTACCCATTCAAAGTATATAGAACAATGCTTATTGCTTCAGTCCAGTAGATGTGAGGCACATTTCCTTTAGTCATCATTTTTCTAGTATCATCCAAAATTGTTTTGTTCTTCCTCTCTACAACATCATTTTGTTGAGGGGTTCGAGGAGTAGATAACCGTCTTCTGATTCCATGCTCTTCACAGAAAGAATTAAACTCCCTGGAGGTGAACTCACCACCTCTGTCTAACCTTAGGCATTTGATTTTTAGACCTTTCTCATTTTCTACCATAGCTTTGAAGCTTTTGAACTTTTCTAATGCTTCACATTTTTCTCTTAAGAAAGGAACCCATATCATTCTAGAATAGTCATCAATAAGCAACATAAAGTACCTTTCACCATGGAGACTTCTGACTCTGGAAGGACCACATAGATGAGTATGCACAAGCTCTAGTAATCCATTTGAGTTATGTTGCTTGCTTTGAAAAGAAACTCTATTCTGTTTTCCCATTTGACACTCTTTGCAAATTGTGCTAGCAGGCTTCACTAGCTTAGGTAAATCTCTTACTACTTGAGTGGAACTTATTTTGAGAATGTTATCAAAATTGACATGACACAACCTTCTATGCTATAACAAACTTTCATCTGCTTGAGAAATTAAACAACTTTCACTTGCAATATTCAGGTGAAAAATATTACCTTTTATCTGTTTACCTGAGGCAATTACATTTCCAGAGCTTCCATATATACTGCATCTTCCATCTTTGAACTGAAGATCATAACCTTTGTCTACCATTTGTCCAACACTCAATAGGTTGTGCTTCAAGCCTTCAACATAAAGAACATTATCAGTGTTATTCTTACCACCAAGACAGATAGATCCTTTGCCACGAATCACACAAGCATTATTATCTCCAAATCTTACAACCCCACCATCATACTTCTCTAGACTTACACATTTTCTTTTGTCACCAGTCATATGATGTGAGCATCTATTGTCAATGACCCACTCATCTTTTTCTTCAATTCAAGCTACAAGAGCTTTCTCAACTTTAGTAGATTCAATAGCCACATGACTATTTTCCTTGATAGCAATGAAAACCCAATCATCTTCATTTCTATTATCTTTATCAGACTCTTCATCAGTCACACCTTCTTCAGCAAAGTAACATTTCTTTTGGAATCTAGATTTTTTAGGCTTGGATATAGGAACTCTTTCAGGACACCCTGATGCAAAATGACCTATTTTACTACAAGAAAATCATTTAATAGGAAACACTCCTTCATACTTACATTTTCTTCTGCCTTCTTTCTTTACAATCAGTGCTTCCAATTCTTCTACCTCTCTTTCTTTATCTTCAAGTTGTTTCAATTCTTCAATATATTTGTATTTCTTTCTAGAACTTTCTCCTGGATCATATCTTTGTTTGTTTCTTCTGGATACAGTAGCCTTGAATGTAGTTTCAGTCTTTGGAACAAAATCACCAAATTCACTCAACTCAAAGGCAACAAGTTTACCAATCAGTGTATCCCTTGTCATATTTGTCAATGATCTGGTTTCTTCAATAGCATGAGCCTTGTCTTTGTAGGAGGGAGGTAATGATTTGAGCAACTTAGCCATAATTTCTTCCTCATCTAGCTTACCACCAACACATCTAATACCCATCACTAGTTCATCTACTCTACATAAAATTTCATCTTCACCCATCTTTAGATTTTCATACTTACCTTTCAAACTCTATAGCTTAGCCATCTTCACATGTACATCTCCTTCATACAAAGTTTTTAGCTTCATCCACATCTCATGAGCTATCTTTAGACCTAACACATTTGTTAGTTTTGAATCTGTTAAAACACTCAACAAAGCTTCCATAGCCTTGACATTATTCTCAGCCTCTTTAATCTCATCAACAATGGAAGGACCATTCTGAGGAATAACATATTGATTCTTTGTAATTTTCCAGAAGGGTTCACCAATACACTTCAAATGACACTCCATCCAAGCTTTCCACAATGAGTAATTTGTTCCATCAAATCTAGGACTGCTCTTCTTGTATGATGCCATCTCAGATCACCTCAAGCTTTTAAACTTCTTCAAAGGAACCTGATCTAATACCAATTGTTAGAAAAATAAGGACAAAAAACTGAGAGGGGGGTGAATCAGTTGTCACAGAATACTTAAATCTTTTCAAACCTTATTTAACTCAATCTCAGATCTGATGAATAAACAATAAGCCATAAGCATTCAACACATTAGAAACACAGAGAACACCAAGATTTTTTACGTGGAAACCCAGTTAGGGGAAAAACCAAGGTGGAGGTTAGTCCACAATATTATACCCTATTTAAAGTATAATGAGAAATAATGGGAATGCACATGCATTCAGACACACTTCCTAGAGCTCACTGCTCAAATACAAAACAGGACTCACTATCCAAAGAAAATTTTGGATTAAAACCATCCAAATTGTGAACTAAGAAAATAACTTTTACACAAACCTGATTATAGTTCCAGTTAGGCACAAAAAAACCTTCTTCACTCTTTGCTCAAACTTCTTCACACTTCGCTAAGTATTCTTCACACTCTGCTCTGCAATCAAATGATATTCACATAGACACACATGGGAGAACATGGAGCACACTTTACACAGATGAAACAATCGCTCTTATATATCCACAACATGAGATTACATCAACAACTTAGTCTGACAGAGATATAAAACATATTTTCAATGTCAGCCCAAATTTACAAATAAATTTTCAATGCGTATCCACCAAGGTCAGCCACAACATAGTCAAGACCCAAATTAACAACTCCAACACAAAAATATTTCAATGAATTGCACCTCAAAGATTCACCACATGTTACACCCATCATGTCGGCCAAGAACATGAAAAACTGAACATACAGAGAAAAATATTCAACCACGAGCACATCGATCATTGTGGACATACCACAAAGATAGAGAATGATCTAGAAACATCCAAGAACACCAAGAAACAATAGAGAAACATCTGCAACAACTAGAATTACCAGAATTACATAAACTTTACTTAGAAATACTGACATAACCCAAAAAAATACTGTCAAAACATAACTATTCACAACACGATCAATTCTTCACACAGACCTTTGAAACTTATGGAGGATGGACTAGATACACTCAACCATAAACCCTTTAGTCCACAACAATTTATTTCCAACGTACAGAACACAACACCTTCATGACCTTCATAGTTCCACTAGGAACCTGCAACACTTTCTCTTACAATTTTCTCAATATCCTCGACATATACAACATTCAATACATCAAATGCTAATAGTGTTGACATCAATGACAACCACATATCAGCCACACAACCACAACATCCAATAGGTTTAGTTTGAGCACATATTTTACCTAGATCAAATATGAGACCAAGATCGACAAGCGAAGAAGGATTCCATAAACATCCAGTGTGACACCCACAACCTCGGGATGACTGAGGAAGTCAAAAATGTGTTCATTGGCAAGGTATTCACGCCATAAGAAAAGAAAGGAATTATTGATGCCTTACATAAATACCATGATGTGGTAGCATGGAGTTATGAAGATTTGAAGACTTATGATACCTTCATTATGATGCACATTATTCCCCTTAAGCCAGACATGCAACCATTCTGGTAATGACAGTGTCCCATCAATGCATTGCTAGAGCCAATTATTTACAAGGAAGTGAAAAAGTAATTATCAGCCAGAATCATCTTTCCAGTCAGGCACTCCACGTGGATGGCTAATTTGGTCCTGGTCAAAAATAATAATAGAGAAATCAGACTTTGCATGGACTTCCACACCCTAAATAGAGCTTCAGAGAAGGATAACTATCTCGTGCCTTCGTTGGATGAGGTATTGTAGATTGTTAATGGATCATAGATGATTTCTTTCCTCGATGGGTATTCTAGTTATAATCAAGTCATGGCACAATATGGAGATAGGAATAAAACCATGTTCACTACTAAGTGGGGAACCTTTTCCTATAGGAGATTGTCATTTGGATTCATCAATGCTAGCACCACTTTCCAACATATAATGGATATAGCCTTCAAAGACCTGATAGGAAAATGCATCATCATTTACATGGATGATCTTATAGTGCTCTCGAAAAGGCAAGATGATTATGTTTCCGATCTATGTAGAATCTTTTAGAGGTGCCAAGAATTTAGGATTTCGCTCAATCCAAAGAAATACATCTTTAGAGTCACTGAAGGAAAGTTGCTCAGACATGTTATTTCAAAATGAGGAATCTCCATAGACCCTGTGCAAATCCAATCTCTGTTGAAGATTCAACTGCTAGGCAGCAAGAAAGAGTTGAAATCTTTCTTCGGAAAGATAAACTTTGTCAAAAAATTTATTACATGCTTTTCTGAGATTGTCAAGCCACTCAACGCAATGTTGAAGCAAGATGCCAAAATTGAGTGGATTCCAGAGGAAAAGAAGGCCTTCGAGGAAATCAAGAAATCCATAACTGATGCACCCATACTAGTCAGCCTGAATTATTTGAAGCCCTTTTATATATACCCTTTCGCTTCAGATCATTCATGTTCCATCATCTTGACTCAGAAAGATGACAAAGAAAATGAACACCCAATCACTTTCATGAGTGCTCCCTTAAAGGATGTTGAACTAAGATATCACAGTGTGGAGAAAAAATCACATGCTCTCATATGAGGAGTCAAGAAGTTCACACATTACATCCTACAGAACAAGGTATTTTCCATTGTCCCTGATCCAACAGTGAAGACATTATTAATGCAAAATGAGTTAGAAGAAAGAAGAGAAAAATGGGTTACCTTGCTGCAAGAGTATGACATGGAGATTTAGCCAATGAAATTGGTACGAGGATAGGCCCTCACCCGAATGATAGCTAAAACAACAACTGAAGCAGGACCCGAGCTTATGGTTTAGCAGTATCAGCTAGAAGATGTTTCCCCCGAGGAGTGGTATGATGATATCATCTACTACTTGTTGAACAACAAATGCCCAACCCATCTACAGGGAGTTCAGAAATGTGCTCTCCATCTAAAAAGTAGTAGCTACATGCTACGACGATCTATATTCTACAAGAAGAATCATGAAGGGGTCACCCTAGCTGACTTGGGAAAGAAGAACCAGAGTGGGTCTTGAAAGAATTTCATGATAAGTTTGGTACTGGACATGGCTCTGGTCCTTCTATTGCTCATCAAATCCTGTGAGAAGGATATTACTAATTAACTATTTTCAAGGATTCTCATAGCCATGTTCACACATGCCACATCTGCCAGATTTTGGCAACAAGAGAAAGGAATGTCGTTGTACCACTATAACCAGTCCTAGAGGTAAGACCATTCGCACAATGGGGTCTCGACTTCATTGGTCTGGTAAGCCCACCATCATCTATGAGTCATAGGTACATTCTAACTGACTATGATTATTGTACTAGATGGACATAAGCTATTGCATGTAGGAAATGTACAACAGAGGTAGTTGTGAATTTTCTTGAAAGTTTTATTTTAAATAATTTCAATTGCCCATATGATTTAGTATGTGATAACAACCCTGCCTTTGCCTCACTTAAATTCACTAGTTGGGCCTTTTATTATGGGATTTCCCTTAAGTTCTCATCCAACAACTATTCTCAAGGAAATGGCCTAGTAGAATCTAAGAAGAAGAACCTCATCACCATCATCAAAAATTTGCTTGACAAGAATCCTAAGGATTGGCATACCCAGCTTCATTTTTCCCTTTGGGAAGATCACACATGGCATAAGGCCTCCTTAGGAGATTCCCCATTTCACCTAATTTATGGTTTAGACACTCTGTTCCCGATTCACCTCACAATCCCCACCCTCCAATTCATCAATACCTTTTACGAAGAATGGGATCGAAGAGAAGCCCACTTGGCTAAGCTGCTACACTTAGAAGAAGTACATGACCGTGCCATTAAAAATTTCACCAAACATCAGGGCATGGTCAAAAGATGGTTTGATCGACGAGCCAAATTCAAGGCCTTTAGAATTGTTGATCTAGTCCTATACTGGGACAAGGCCCATGAGAAGAAAGGGGGACATGACAAATTCAACAAGCTTTGGCTTGGTCCTTTCAAATTGCTGAAATCCTTGGTGATAATTATTTTCACCTCAAGACCTTAACCAATGAAGATGTCCCATTTCCAGTCAATGGGAAACACTTGAAGCATTACTTCCAAGCTTGAGCTCTCCTAAGTTGTTCCTACAAATATCTTTATATAGGCTAGTTTAGGTTTCCTTTAGTTTGTTTTATTTTGTCGCTTCGCGTCACTTTTGTTTTGCTCATTTTCTAGTTTTTTTTCTTTGTCGAGAATGTCTTTGTGCTCCTGATGTGGTGGCTATGCTCGTTCAATGAACAGTTCACTTTGCTGCCCGCTCTTAGTGTTCTTTAGATAACTATTCACTCTTAACCATTGGTCTCAAATTGTTGCTATGGAGTAGTTTCCTTATGTGAACTCACGCTTGACCTAGGACTCAACCCTTTAGTGAATCCTTTCACACTCACCTCGGATCCTACATGAAATACACTAATTATTTTTGAAAAATTATACAATGGCCATTTTGAAGGTGAGGAAAATGAAAAATCTTAAATCTGCTTCAGTGACCACTATGGTACCAAGCCCACTATAAGCTTCAATGCTTACATGGTTGGGAAAAAGAAGTATCAAAATAATATCAAAAGAAAGAAAGAAATGTTGAAAATCAAGTAACCGTGTGGGTGTGTGGAAAACTCTATCAGGGCTATGGACACCTGGCCAGTAGTAGAACAATGTTTGTGGGATCACAGTGACAACTCCATCAGGGCTATGGACACCTGACTGGCAGCGGGGCAATGTCCAAGTTAGTTTTGGAGTTAGATAATTAATGTAGCTTGCTTGGATTGATTAGTAGCTATTGGTCATAGTCTCCAAGGAGAGGAAATGAATTCACTATTTACACACACTTTCGAGATGCTTTTGTGATTTGAGTCATCCAAGGATTTTTTTCTCCTTCGAGTCCTTTAGTTCACTTTTGGAAATCAGTTCCTAGTCGGCAAAACCAGATATTCTAGGTTTTGAATGAACACTTATCCTTAGTATTCTTGGGAGTGTTTCCTAGTAGAGTTGCCATTTGTTGTGCCTATAACACACATGCCCTATTCGGAATGGGGACCCTCTCTCTTTTCACTTCACCGAGTCATTTTCATCATTGCCTCATTTTGCGTGCCCCCTATTTTTTTGTTTTAAGTGGTCAGTGAATCTTAGAGAAATCATCTTGAGTTGACCATATTTTTCTACCATCAAGTTTTCAAGGCTTTAGGCCTTTGTGAAACTTCCTTAGCTATTTGCCTTCATTCTTTAATGTTGGCATCCTTGGAGATGTGCAGGTTCACCCCTACGAGCTACTCCATGTGGGTTTCCTTGGCTTCTTAGCCATTCCAAACAACCTTCGTCTGGTGTCCTGCACCTCAGGACCCACATCCCCGATTGTCATTTCCATTGTCAACCACCCGAACGGCCAACTTTTGACTATCATCCACCTAGCAGAATCTACCATTCCCACCACCATTTTCAAACTGATTGCTCACCAACTCTGAGCATCGTCATACCCACATTTATGAGGGGCATTAAATGCTCAAAAATTTATAAATAGCTCAATTCGAGCTATCATTTTCACCTATCAAGAGTCCATAAATGAGTCAGAGAGTCCATGCCAACACCGCCATCATGCCTGCCAAGTTTATTTGTCGATTTGAGGCCTTTGCTAGCTGCTTGTTCATCCACCATCATCAGGTCTCATAGGTAGGTTTTCCACTACGAGCCATGTTCTAAGTTTTCTTCAATTTCTATAAAGTTGCTAAATTTGAAGGAAGAAAACTCAAAATCTAACTAAAGCACCCTTAGGTAGTCAAAACCCATATTCCATTATTGTAAAATCCATTGAAAATTTGTCTACGGGCCATGTGCAGGACTTTAGGTTCTCATGGCCATTCCTCGACTAGGGCCTTCATTCCCTACGGGCCCACACCCTAGCCATCACCATCACCGTTCTTTGAAAATGTTTAAAAATCTAAGCAGCAAGCACCTCCACCGGGTCCACCTTCACTCAGGGTGCCTCTACTCAATCATTCTAAACTTGGCTTAAATTTGTGAAGCCCAAACAAAGGAATCCTTTGATCTACTTGGATCTGCAAGTGTAGGTTTCCACCTTCGGGATGCTATCGATGTATCGCCGTTCCAAATAGCTATCTAGTGTCATCCTCCTGTTAGATGGGTCTTGCCTCAACCTTTTCCATCTAAGCTTAAACTTTGCCAAAATTTCCCAAGTCTTAGTCCATTGCAGAGGTCTCCCCACAAACAACCATCTGCGGATTTCTGCCTTGGCTTCGCCATTCAAAACAAGTTTTACCATCCATGCCTCCACCCATCGGGCTCTGCTTTTCAATTCGATGTTCGGGCACAAAACAAGGAAACCTCTTTTGGTGGGCCGTCCTTCATAGGGCACCACTCCCCTTTCACCGTCACACCAAATGACTACTCAAAATGGCGAAGTGATGTCGCCTTTTTGGCGACCGGGCCCTAACCTCACCTCTACTATCTGATTTCCTTTGTGCCCTAAATGACCAAGTTTGAGCTTCCCTATGGGCCTAGTCTCGTGGACTTTTGTCCTCAAGCCATTGTAGCCTATCCACCACTTCAAAACAACCTTTACAAGCCAATCTTCCACATTGCAGGTTTTGAATCCACCATATCCATCTAAACTCAAAATGAAAATAGACAAGTGTTAAACCATAGGCAGACCGCTTTTTATGGGTGACCGTTATTGGACTTCTGTCTCACTCCTGCCATTCCATAATGTTCACAGAGCTCTATCAGTCTATTATGCTAAGCCCAATCTTTCCGATTACCTCCTGATGAATAATAAACAAGGAAATTCTGAAGCACTCCATGGACATGATGATGCAGGCCTCTTCTGTCAAACCTCTGTCTGGCCTTCGCCATTCCAAATGGTCGTGACCCAAAATATCCCTACACCATCTGACCCACATTAGCTTGAGCTCCAAATGAATTGTGATGTGTTCCTCTGAAGTTGCAGATCCCACATGGTAGAACATTGCCTTGCAAATGTTGTTTTCTTCGTAGGGTCCCAAACTGCCAAGCCACTTCCTGCTTCTGCCTGCCTTCGACCCACATGACTAAAAGGTGAACTTAATGATCCCAAATATTTGAAGTGATTTGAACCCATGTGCTAAAATGGATTCATCTCCTTGGTGTTCCCCACTTCATGACCAAATCTCAATGTGGGTTTGGACATGCAGGCCGCCGTGCCCTGATTGTCATCCATTCTGCAGCTGCCTTCAAAACATCCACCAGCCTAGGGAAGTTTGCACCCTTGGACCTGCATTGTTATAACTTCCTCTAGTAAAAGGATAATGCTGATTTGAATGAGATGTTAGGATCTTTAAGTGATGAATTATCTAATGTAATATCATTTTGCTGGATTTTGGAAAACTTTTCCCATGTTTTGTGCTTGAATGTGCTTACTGCTGTCCCGCCCACTGGATATATGGAACCAAGTCTAGCACCCTCGGAGGTGGCCGTGGAGAAAGAAAGGGGAAATAATCTAGCTAAAGCACCCAGAGGCAAAGAGGATAAAGACTAGATGAAGTACAAGTTCCAATGGTAACCCCTCAACTCCAAGGTCACCACAGATTGGAGGGAGATCTTAGATACAAATCTGGGAAACATTAATATTGATGAATTCAAGCAAAGGGTTTGAATCAACCCCACCATAGAAAATTTTAGAAGGATTAGAAGTAGTGGGTTGGCTAAAGCTGCCAGATTCCCACCTGCCCTCATAGCCCCTGAGCTTATAATGTCCTACAGGGAGGCATATCAAGAGGACATGAAAAGAATAGTAGACAGGGATGGAAATGTATTGGTTGATTTATCTACCAAGTTATTAGGGAACAATTTCAATATCCCTACCTTTGGAGAGATGGAGGAAACATCAAAGGAATATTCCAAGGAGATGTGGGATGCAGACTACCTCAAATGCAAGAAACTTATTAATCAATATTGGTTAAAAGAAAAGAGGGGCAGTGCATAAAGTGCCCCAAGAGCTCTTCTGAAGCGATTTCTATGAGGATTACCACGACGTGGTAACCCTATTGAGAAGAGTTATGGGCCTTCAAACTATAGCCTACTTTTAGGATTGGATGCTATACTTTGTAAAGGAAATAATTTGAGGGGAAACCAAATTCTATTCAGCAGGGATAATCAGCCAGTGCCTGCATGAGAAATTTGTGGTAGTGAAAAAGACTCAACAATTTTACATGACATCCTACTTGGTCTATTTACTAGCTAACTAAATGCAATACAAATGCTTGTTCATGGCTCCAAGTGAGACTCTAGGAAGGGAGTTAAATGTATATGATAAGTATCCCCAGCTTCAATACAGGAATTTGAAGAAAGATTATTGCAGGGTCAATGATGCCTTCATTGGGAATATCATCAGATTGCTTGGAGGTTATTTTGAAAGGAGAGTCACCCACAGTGCAAATTCTTACATCCACTAGTTTGGTTTCTTGTTCATCCAATTCCCCAAATTCACATACATTCAACCTGAGGGTTTCTTAGAGAAACCATACAAGCTGCCCCGATACCCAAATGACTGAATGATATTTCTTGAGCTCTCCCAGCACCTACAGTGAGTGCACACCTTCCTAAGTGATAAGCATAGACTAGGGATCCCTTATCCCCTCACCTTTGGTCAAGGCCCGTATTCTCTTCCCACATCTCAGTGTGCAGAGCACTCCGACAAGGACTTAGTTGAGTACCACTTGGAATTCCATACTCCTCAAGCACAAATAGACCCTTATGGAAAATTGAAGAAGGCAGTCAAGATTGAGTACGCCCATCTACATAATGTAGACAATTTCTAGGCCAACTATAGGGATGACAAAGAGGTATGCATGAAGCACTACATGCATATGATGACCTATTTTTTCAAGACAGTGAACCTATTTCCGGTGCTAGATCAGGTTGTAGAAGATGAAAACACAGTGGTAGATCCAAGATATGATGTTGTCACTAACCTTCCACTGCCACTAATCAACTAGAACAAAGAAGAGGTTAATGACCTCAAAATTTTGATGAAGCACATTGAGGAAAGAACCAAAGAATGGATTGACAGGAAGATTTCCCAATTGAAGTTGTAGGGAGTCACCCTAACCTATGGTGAACTTGAGGAACCATTGGAAAGTGAGACTGACAGTACCTCTACTGCTGCTACCTCGATGGGAGAGACTTCAAAGTCTCCTCCTACCACATGATCAAAGAAGAGAAAGGATATTACTGAAGAAAGCCTAAGCCCAGGATGTACTCAAGAAAAGTGTCAAAGGGTGAATCCTCCAAGAAGCCAAAAACATTAGGTAGTTTCACAGAGATTCCCACCATCTAGGAGGACCAGCTCCATGAAGGAGAGGAGAAAGAGGATGAGTATCCAATGTCCCCACCTACTACCTCCACTCTCATGATCACTGCTACTCCTACTACCATTGCCACCACTATTTCCCCTCTACCTGCTTCTCAAGCAATGGTTGCCACTTCTCCACCCATGGTGGATATCTTAGTCCACCTTGCTTCCACTCTACTTGCTGCATAAGTAATGGTCATACTCTTCCTCTACCACTACTTCTCCACTCTCATCCACCTCCATGTCCCTATCATCATCTCTTTCACTAGCTACTCCAACAATGCCAATGCCCACTCTCTTGCTCCTAGAGGCTTTTGCCTGACATATATAGAATATCCCAACGAAGCTGTCTAGGGTATTAATGAGCCCAACAATACAAGCTTCCTTGGCACAAATTATTGCTAATCTCCTTATCCCTCCTCCTCCAACTAAACCACCCATAATGGAGGAAACCATGCAAAAATTAGAAGAGATGGAGAGGCAAGAAAAGGAAGCTACCAAGGAGATGGAAGAGGAAGCAGATGACCACCACGAGCATCCTGAGTATCAACATCTAAAAATTGATGAAGTGGTATGAGAGGAGGAAGAAACATAGTCATCTGAGGAGGACACTGAGGATCCTGACACAAAATATATTGTGGAGAATTTTGACTTGGACCTTGAAGAGGAGTTGGCTCAACAACTCAAGGACGTCGGAGAAGAGGTAGAGAAACAACCCTCCAATGAAGAAAAGAATCTAGAAGAGAAAAAAGAGGAAAACAATGAACCTCTGATAGGGAAGCATAGTGAAATCCCCAAGCATGATGAAGGAATTCCTCCCCAGCATAAAGAAGAGGAAAAGAAAGAAGAAGACAAGCCTGAAGAAGAGGCTAAAGCCATGAAGAAAGGCCTAGAAATAGAGCATCTCAAAGAACATGAGCATGGGCAAGAGGAAAAGGAGAAAACCACTAAAGGGGAGGATAGCCCCAAAGAGCATACAACCATCAAATCCCCAAGCAAAGAAACAATATTCATTCAGGATTCTAATGAGGAGAAAGAAAAAATGATAGAATAGGAGACTTTGCATGACAAAGCGATGGAAATCCAACACACCCGTGAAGAAGAAGGTGATCATGAATCACCGAAAGAGGAGTCTCAAATGCTTGAATGGCTAGAGAAATAGATGGAGAAGAAAACCCCAACCCCAATGGATCCGAAGGCAAGGCTGGAGGCCATCCTGGCTCAAGACCAAATAAGCACAAAGAAGGAGAAGAAGTCAAAGGTCAGATCTCATCTGACAATGGATGCATCTAGATCCAGGACAGTGCAAATAGCCACTCCAGTTATGGGAGAAGAAGGGGTAAGCTACAATATCTCCACCATTAACCTAGGGACAACAAAAAGGGAGAAAAAGACCAACCATCTCCAGGGATTCATCACCACTATTATGCACTAGATTCATAAAGATAAGACTTCCAAGGAGGAGTTGAAAGCATAGGTGGTGGATCTAACAACTTATATTCAACAATGGTCATCAGTCGAGTAGCTTCCCATGACATCATTCATGCTGACTTAGCTACTATCCCAAGATCACATCAGTAAAATAGAGAAGAGGAAAAATTGGATGACGGCCACCAAAGAATGGCTCTAACAGGTTATCTACAATGGTGATATGGGCATAGGGCATGTCGTTAGAGTGGCTAATAAATTCAGTCTCCTAAAAGAGCAATTAAAAGATATGGAAAAGGTATGCATCATCCTCGAGGTACCAGAATGGGCTTGGGAAAAAGAATTTGGTATCATCAAAGATGATCAGTGGTTGGTTGAAACATGGAAAATGGCACTTGATCATCAAAATGGGGTGTTGGAAAAGGTGTTGGATGAGGCTAAGCTTGACCTTGAATGGGAAAAGGAGCAACAAGTAGATAGTGAGGACTATATCAAATTGATGACTGATCAATATATGTCTATCGAAGAGCTAGATGTGGAGAAAGTTAAAGGATATTTCCATAAGAAGATGGAGGAAGGTGCAACAGATGACATGTCTCCACTCTTCATGGAATTTTCTGCTAGGGAATTTATCCAATCAGAACAAATGGTGAAGGCCACTCCAAAATGTACCAAGCATGTAGAGGAGGTGGCCAATTGATCGAAGAAGCTTCATTTTTAGATCCTTCAATTAAAGATTGTGCAAAAGGACAAGCTTCAGATTTTAATGGGTAGGTTCATGGGATATGCCACTGCAAAGAAAGATGAAGGAAATCCAATCATAGATGATGAGTTCCTCATTATGTAGCTACAACAAAAGGAAATCATCAAGAAGACAAAAAAGCTACAGTGCTTCTCACTAGAGGATAAAATAAACTAAATGAAAAAATATAATTTTAAATTGTTAAATATTTGGGGGTAGGTGAAACCCTAATTTGTAGTGAATCTTGGCCACACAATGAGATTGAATCTTGGCCATTCATTTTACTTTTTGGATACTATAAATAGGGGGCCTCCTCTCATTTTCAAGAGGGATTTGAGTTGTTGTAAAGACATGTTGCTAGAATGTTAATAGAAATTCATTGATTTGGTGGATTCTTGAGTTCCAACTTCATGTTGCATGATTCTTCTTCTCATAGCTACTGAATTTTAGTAGATTAACTTTGTTGTTCTATGTGTTTTAGCTTACTTAGTAGATTAGTCAATGTTGTTCATTGGTTTTGAAGAATTCTGATGTGTTGATTCCTTCCATAGTTCATTATTTTTGTTGTTTATTGATGATAAACTATAGTGTAAAGCTAGTCTAAAATTTATATGAATTTTTCACTTAAATTCCATCTCTTGTTCATGCTTTATGGTGAATGAAAGGTTGAAAATTAGCATACCTTAGAAGATTGTACTAGTTTCATGAGACTGTGAAGTAATTTGGTTAAGTGAAACTTTGTTCTAGAAAAGTTGTCCATTGTAGGGTCCTCCATTATCACTGTTCATCGTTAGTTTTAGGTCTAGGGACTACTCCCTTTCCTTTCCCTTTTTTCCTTTTTTTTCTAATAGTGACTTTGAACAAGGTTCATTGCACATTGTAAAGCCAAATATGAAGCCAAAATAGGAGTTCTAGACTGTTGTTTGAACCTACAACAATTGTGCTATGACTTTCCCATCTTAAGAACTCCATTGGAAGATCTAATTCTCCTCCAACTTAACTTTTGTAAGACTTCCCTATGATTACCAACAAGATCACATCAAAACAACTAAGACATTCCAAGCAAGTCATGACTTGACACCCGAGAGACCTTGGGGTGATTTTCAACAACTTGTTGGAGATTGCCTTTCAAGAGAGGGTCTATGCATTACCTATGTTGAGAAAGTGAAAAAAAAACCATCAACAACACCATTTGAGATTGTGATAGGACATCAACCTAGAGGAGTAGCAGAGTTAAGAGACATCAGTATGGAGAATAAAAGGAGTACAGAGGTAGAAGAATTTGTAGGATTCATGGAAACAATGCATACTCAGGTTAAGGAACACTTAGAGAAGATGAAAAATACATAAAAGGAGACAACATATATGAAGAGGGGACATAAGGAATTTGTAATTGGAAAGGAAGTAATTGTATATTTGAGAAAGGAGAGTTTTCTAGTTGGGACATATAACAAGTTGAAGATGAAGAAGTTTGACCTTGTAATATCATCAAGAAGTTTGATTCCAAAAATGCATATGAAGTAGAACTACCAGAGGAATTTGGCATATCGCCTATATTCAACATTGCAGACCTGTACCAGTACCATGAAGGGGAGTCATCGGAGGACAAAGAATTTTTTCTTTCAGACCAGATAGCACATCATTTGGAGGAAACTAAGGAGATTTTAGATAGTAGAGTTGGATGAAGTACTAGAGGTGGGAAATATAAAGAATATCTAGTCAGATGAAAAGAAAGACTAGAAGAAGATTAATCATGGATTTCTTAGGCTGAGGTGGACCACATTGGTCTTCCTCTAGCCCCAAGAAAGTGAGAGGCTCACTTTCTTCAACCTCAGGTTTCTGATGCAGGAGCATCCTAGGTTTTAGGCAATCTTGCATCAACCAAAAATATCTGCATTCATGTTTACATTTCAATAGTTACCTATTGGATCCAATCTCAATGTTTCATAATACATGTACCACATTACAACATCATAGCTCATGCAGTAGGAAATTTGACCTTCATTGCAACATCTACATCATATCCAAAATTCAAGTGTTTTGGAGATTCCAGTACGATGTTATCGCTAACGAAATATTAGCTATATTTGGACAAAGAACATTCACCGACTAGTCTTGACTTTTCAAGTGTGTGGACCTATTCCATGACTTGAGGAGCTCAAGAGATCATTCCATAAGGTTTCACATTCATTGAGGAACATTAGTTCTGATCCACATCATGTTTTTCTAAGATCAAAGGAAATTCATTTGTTTTGACCGACCTTCACACGTTTCATATATTT
>VDFB02337930.1:0-50181 GCA_007258455.2 Sequoia sempervirens
TCATGAATCCAAGGTCTTCCCAAGAGTATGTTGTAGGTTAACTCCTTGTCTAATACTTGGCATACTATATCTCTGACAACTGGTCCCACTTGAATAGGTAGCACTATCAATCCTTGTTAAGATCTCTCCTCGTCATCATATACTTTTATTGTGATTTTCCTTCTAGGATCAATAGTATTTTCTAGATAGCCTAATGCATGGACAAGTTTCAAAGTACTGATATTTAGGCCAACTCCTCCATCTATTAGGACACATTTAACGCAGTGCTTGTGGATTAGGACCTCAATGTGTAGGGCAGTGTTGTGGGGATGATTGATGGATACATCATCATATTCAAAAAAGGATAAGCAGTGTGGTGCAGTCAAATGTCCCACCATAGTCTAGAATTGGCAAACCCCTAAATTGTTTGGTACCGTGGTGGCAACTAGAGCTTGTTCCAAGATTTCCTTGTGAGCATGTGAAATTTTGAGGAGTTCTAATATGGATATTTGTGTGGGTATCTTCTGCAACTGATCCACTATGTTATATTGAGTCACAGGGATAGCAATTGATTTGGACGTGGAAGGGGTAGCTCCTTTCAATGTTACCTTAGCTTGTCCTCATGTGATCGCATTAACGAGTGTGTTGTCTTGTGGCTCTCTGATTTTGATAACATTGATTTTATGTGTGGTAGTGTCAACATTATGGTGATGATTTTCAATTGCAATGATGTTTTGTTCATGTTCAATGGTGTTATCATTGGTTGAGTTATCATTTGCAATAAGATCTGATTTGTCATGGGTTGGATTATCAACTACCTCAATATGTAGAATGGTGGTGTCATAGACATAGTTTAATTTTTTCCCTTGTTATTTGATGATGAGGACTCTCCTTTCTCATAGTTTGGTAGAGGGTTCTTGAACGCCCCATCATCATTGTTTGTGTGGATTCCTTCTACAAATATTGTCTTTTTGTCAATTAGATCTTGTATCAAGTGTTTTAACTGCATGCAATCGTTGGTTTTATGTCCCTTGTTGCTATGAAAGTCACAGAAGTGGGTGTCATTCCACCATGGAGGCTTAATTTGTGGTTCCTAATTTCTTACCTCTGGTAACACTATGAATTTAGCTTCAATAAGTTCCTTTAATGTTGATTCTAACGATTGTCCCAAAGGGGTGAACCTCCTTCAATTTGTGGACGTTCGATATGATGGTGTTCTAGATCCAGCATTACCTTGATTGTTGCTTTGGTTGACATTTTGGTTGTTGCCTTGGTTGTTGCTTTGGTTATTGAGGGTATTGTTATTCTGGTTAGTTTTGGTGGCAGCTACAGTTAGGTTGAATATAGGTTTTGCATTTTGAATTTCAACTGCACCATCATTGTTTCCAACATTCTTATTTTTTTGCCAAAACTTGGGTTTGTCACCACTATTGTAATTATTGGAGGAGTTTTATGAGTTGTTTCCAATGTACATCTTAATGAATCCTCACTTGTCTAAGGCCTCTTCAATTTTAATCTTGTTTTCAATCAATTTTTTGAAGGTTGGGGGACATTGCAATTCCAATCTATAACTCATCTCGTCATTGAGGTTGTCAATAAAGATTTCTATTTTTTCCTTTTTGGGTACAGGATGAGAATATCGTGCAAATAACCTTCTCCATTTTTTTAAGAATACAAGGAATGATTCACCCTTCTTTTATTTCAAGTTACAAAGATCATTCATGGTGATGTCATGTTGGATGTTGTAAGAAAATTGGGTGATGAACTTGTTGACTAATTCCTCAAAGGTGTTAATTGGTGGGATGAGTTTGGAGAACCATTCAAGACAATGTCCACCTAAGCTTCTTTGGAATAATCTCATCAAATATATTTCCTCATGTGCAAATTCCAAACTCATGGTCCTAAATTCTCTCACATGGTCTATCAGATCAGTTTTACCATTGTATTTTTCGTACTTTGGGAACTCGCAATGTTTGGGAAAGGGTATCATGTGAATACTTTGATCAATTGGATAAGGACAAATGTCTTGGATCAAGTATCATTTTGAGGTTCCCCTTTGCATATCAAGAATTTGTTGTTGAAGGTTCTTCATTTGGTGAGTTAGAGCAACCACTTGTTTAGGATCATTTTCGAGCTTTTTGGGTGGTGCTTTCAATTATTTTTTTTAGGTTGCAGGAATCGGGTAGCACGACCCCCTATAAACTGCAGTGCGCCTGGTAAAATTTTTAACGTGACCGGCGGTGCTGGCACGACACGCCCTCCGGTACCACGGGACAGGGGGAGACTAGAACTCGTGACCAACAGAGCCGCAACGGAATTACTTAGCCAACCGAGCTAGGGCCCCCACCCAGTGGTGCTTTCAATTGATTCACATCAAATTCGTCCAAAAATTTGGCACCTTGTTTGGCTAGCATAAGGAGGTATTTTTCCTTATTTCTTTCAAAAATCTTTTCTAAACATTTGTGGAAGTTGGGGTCTTGTTCAACATGTTGGATATCTTCTTCAGTTATTTCTTCCCCTTTAGTGTTGTTGAGTCCATGAAAAAGATTCTCTTCAGCCTTCGCCATGGTGTTTTATGTTTCACTATTTTGAGTTTCGGTGTTTTGAGTCTCAATGATTGGATTTTCAATGGTTGGAGTCTCGATGGTTGGGGTTTCAATGTTTGGCTCTTCAATGTTTTGATTTTCAAGTCCTTTTTCCTTGAGCTTTTGTTTTTGTAACCTTGTTTGAATGGGCATTCAAGTGTTATAGTTTTGACTAAACTTTAATCTAAGTTTTGGAAAAGTACCAAGGATTACAACTAAGTCAAATAGAATGACAAATTCTAATGGACTAAGTTGGATTTGACTATATATCTTCATTTCCTAATGAGAGGATGATAAATACTGATGATGAAACTAGGCTTAATAATCAAGGGTGTGATAAATTTGATGATTTTGGTACTTTGAGATGTTAGATCTTGGTTTAGGTTGGAAAATTCCACTTGTAGAGGTCAATTTTAACAAGTTTAGACTCTAAGGTATCTAAGGAATGATTTTGGACTTAAGAAAATTGTGAAATTTTGGTTCAAATTGTGAGATTCGAGGCAAATTCTCTTCCTACACAAGATACTCAAATCTTTGGAAAAGTATTGGATCTTGAAAATAGTAAAACAAGTACAAGTTGGGATTGTTCTTTGAAGCTCTTTTGTAAAAATTGAAGACCAACTCTCTCTAAATTCGTAGAGTGTTGAGAGACATTTTTTATGTTCTCTTGGACTAAGAACTTTGGACTTCTGGATTTTAATCTTTCATGAAATCATTTGATAAAACACATGTTCAAACTCTGTTTTGCCTAAGGAATGGTTGAACACTGCTGAGGATTCCAAGGATGAGATTGATTGTCAGATAGGAGATGAATCTAGGTCACTATTTTCTGGTCTGCAAAAAGTGCCACACAAAGTGCAAGAAGCTCCACAGAAAGTGCAAGAAGCGCCAGAGAAAGTGCAAGAAACACCAGAACAAGCACAAGAAGTGCCACAGAAAGTGCAAGAAGTGCCATAAGGTTTTACAAGGCTCTGTAAGAAAGTTTTGACTCTGGTAACTTGGACAACATGCGTGAATATAGATGCAATATGCACCAGAAGGCAATCAATATGTGCTAGAAGGTCTACAAGATGCACCAAACTGGGAGAATAACACTATTTCTTGGAAGTTTGTTTGATTTTTTAGATTTTTCAGTTGGAGACTTGGTTGTTTCAATGAATGTAATTCTAAATTAGCATTTTCACTTCTAACATGTGATGTTTTGTTTGAATTTTTTTTTTGAAAAAACTTTGATAAAGACACATCAAGCAATGTACACCCCTAAGGCTGTGAAAGACTGTATTCTTTTGGATTCCACGCAGTTTTTATCCCAACCATACTTATTCTTAGTAGATGACTAGATGCTTGACCCCACTGGTTCCCCTCCACAACACTCACTTCTATGAGGCAACCAAGCATCAATACCCATAAATCTCCCATGGCATATTTCTCATCTCTATTAAAAACTACAAGAATGTGGATGCCTTCGCAATGGCGATTGCTGCACCAAAGAATAGATAAAGGTTTTTGGCCAAACTATAACAAGGTTTTTAGTACGGATATTCCATTCGTGGGGGATAATCCATGCGGCGAGAGACCATTGCTACCCTTCTCGTCGGAACTATCCTCATGATACTTGCCTTCGTTCAAGTACCCACATTTATATCTCAGTTGGAAGTCGCTTGGATTTAGCGTGTTATCGGTTGGGTTGTTCCCTTGGGTGATTACTTTTTCCCACAAGTAGGCCCTCTAAGATAAACAAAAGCAAGCAAGTATACTCAAAGTTTTGATCAATCATTATTCCACATGAATGAAGAGAGAACATGCGCTATATAATCCACTCACACTCGTAGATAAACATGAATGGGTCTAGCTTTTTGGTCACCCAGTTAAGGGGAGAGCATATGCCTACCATCCATCAAGCATGAAAAACATGGTGTTCATTAACCTTTTAATTAAGCTATGTTCCTAACTTAGCCAAAAGGGAAAAAGTAAATCACTTCCAACCCCTGCCATATGTCAGTAGTTTTTGTTTGATTCTTTGACAACGAATCTGGGAAACCTGCAAAACAACAACACAAAGTATTTAGTGAAAAATAGGGAAATTGCAAAAAGCACTAGAACAAAGACAAAAAGCACTAGAGAAAGTGTAAAAAGTGCTAAAGAAAGTGCAAAAAGTGCCACATAAAGTACAAGAAGCGCTAAAACTAATGCAAGAAGCGCTAAAACTCAAAAACCATGTTTTGGACCCTGGTGAGCATTTTTGGAAATTTGCAAGAAGCACCAGAGAAAGTGCAAAAAGTGCCACAGAAAGTGCAAAAAGCGTCACAAAAAGTGCAAAAAGTTCCATAGAAAGGGAAAGCACCAAAACAGGTGTAAGAAGCGCTAAAACGAGTGCAAGATGCACTAGAACGAGTACAAGATGCGCTAGAAGTCTCACGTCCGAACTTGTGAACATAAATTTTTCAAAACGTTAAAAAAAAATGGGGCAAGGCCCCACGGTGGGTGCCATTTTGTATGTGTTTGAAATGTGTAAAGTTAGTATCAACACAAACCTTAATGAAAGGAATTATATTAAAGATTCAAAGCAAAGAAGCTACTCTAATTTTCCACAAAATAAATCTTTTAAGAACATCTCATTGTCCTCTATTCTTAAAGATTCCCTTAACCCTTTGGCCCTCAGATTTCTATGTGCACAAAGGCTATTAGAATGACACTTAAGAAACGAGATTAGTATTCAACATGCAAGCCAAATAAGCTCCTACATGAAACTATATGATGGAAAGGATAATGGATACCATGATGAATGGATGATGATGTTTATGATGAATGGACAAACGGTGGTGGATACTATGGTAGTGATCTATATGATTCTATACATGATTCTACATATGCTCAAATGAAAACTATGGAAAACTAAAATGATACTCCATATGCTCAAATGCTAACTATGAAAATGCTAATCTAAAATGCAACTATGATGCAAAGGATGACATAAAATGCAACTATGAAGCAAAGTGTTAGTCTAAGATCTAACTATGATGCAAAACATGATGTAAAAAGTAACTATAAGACTGCAAAGTGTTCCCAAGCTCAAATGATATTCTTGCATGATAACTTTACTTCAAATGTGGATGCCAAATACAATGCCAAAGGGTTGTATTTATAGCCTTTTCCAAGCATCTTGTGAGGTGGCAATGATCGACGATCTAGATTCGAAAAAGAAGAATGGATGGTGAAGATGGAGAGAATCAAGATGTTGTCCCCTTTACCAAAGACAACATGCCATTTGGATGGAAGAATCTCTTGACCAATGGGCAACATGCCATTTGGATGGAAGACTCAAGTGTGGGAAGAAAAGAACATGTGCCTTTAAAATTGGTGGAAGTGTGTGAGGAATAAGCCATGTGCTTTTAAAAATTAGTTGAAGATAATTCTAATTAAAAATTAGAGTTATTTAATTTCATGTGACCTTGGTGAGGTGGCACAAAAAGTTGTAGACATGTGCTCAAATTCCTAGTCGAGATTAGTGAAGATTAATTAAATAAAACAAGTTTATGGAAATTTGTTTATTTAATTGATTTAGAAGAATATATTTTAGATTTAGAGAGTTTAGAAAATGAACAATTTAAATAAATTAAGAATTTATTTATACGTAGTCAAAATATTAATTAAATAGCTAGTATTTAATTACTTAAATGTGATGACTGATTTTAGGTGTATACAATGTGCATCTCACATTATAATTGATAAGGGTTTAAAATAAAATTTTGCATTCTCTCCCTCACTTAGATTGACATAGGAAGTTATTTTTTTCCTACCTAGCTTCTTTCACCTAGTAATCAGATTATGTTTGTTTGTATTACCCCTTTCAATTTTGTAATGTATATGCCAACTGGGAAATTGTAATGAAAGGCATGTTGTACACCCTATAACTAATGTTTTGATTATATGGGAAAAATAGGTTTTGAAGGGACTCAAAACCCTTTACAACTTAAGTTACAAAATGTTTCCCAAAAGATATTATGGTAAGACACCAACAGCAGTCCAAAACCCAAAATAACAACAGAAACAAAGTGTTGCTCAAGAGATAAAATAGTGAACTAACAACAACACCCAACAACAACAAAATAAAAAAATAGTAGGAAAGAAACTGAAACCCAACTAGTAAACAAACAACAAACAAAAAGAGAGCATAACACTATTTCATACTGCTTAAGGTGGTGGCCACCTCAAGCTCCTGGCTCCTATGCAATTCAATCATGTCCAACAACTCTTTCTTCTCAGCTTCAAAGGACTTCTTCCAGTCAACTGACCCTCCAACAGCAAGGCCTTTACCATCATCTTTCACACCTTTTTTTCCTTTACCTTTAGCCGAGTGATCTTTCTCCATTAACTTGGAAAAATACAATTTGTCCTCCCTAAGCTCACTGATTTTATGAAACATGACTTCCAAAGAGTCTGCACTATTCTTCATTGAAATGTGGCTAGCATGGAGAAGCTTCTTTATGTTCGCATTAGTATCCAATATCTTGGCTTCTAAACCAACCAAGCGCTCTTCACATAAGGCTTTGAAGTCATGGAAGGAACCCTCAAGGTCCACAATTATGTCGATTAGAATATCCAAAGCCGAGCCTTTCAAAATATTCTTCAAGTTCTCCTTCAAACCCCTTATTTTAATGTTAATCTTATTGAACTCTTGAAGATTCCATTTAGCTAACTTAAAAGTGTTAGTGGCCCCTACCCTTACCATGTCCAGCAACTCAGGTGGAATCCTCGTTGAGATAGGAGAAGTCCTCAAAAAGGGGGTTTACCTTTAGAGGCTCTGACTTCACATGGTTCTTCTCAGCATCCTCCTCATCTTGACTCTTATTCTCATCCTCCAGCTCAACATTGGGAGTGCTAAGAACTGGGGAGTCATCAATTTCCACCACTTTTTTAACAAAAACCTTCTCCTCATGGAGCACTGTGGTGTCCTTAGCTAAATGTTTCGAGGCCTGGCTCTTCAATTTGGCAATGCATTTGGATTCCCTCCTTGGCTTATCCTTGGCCTTTGAAGTCAACACATTCTCTTATAAACCCTCCTCATTACCACCACCTTTAGCTTCTCCCTAGCCAACATCCAAATCTACATTCCTAGGAGAGGAATCGCCCGAGCCCACCTCCGTGTCCTCATAGTCAAAAAGAATAAGGCACTTGGCTGCCCAATTGCTTTTAGGGTTACCCTTCCTCCTCTTTTTTGAGGAGGTAGTCACAAGGGATAGGGACCCTTCTTCTTCCTCTTCATTCCACTCCTCTTCTTCAACAATGTTGGTATCTGAGACAGATGAACCAAAAACATCACTCAAAATCTTCTCGTTGCCCTTAATAGCAAGGGCAGGGAAAAGAGGTTTAACATGCTCCATGATTAAGAGAATGAAACCTTTATGGAGGATTGGAGCCCTCCTATTTTTTAAATGAGCATAAATAGAAACCTCCAAGGAAGACAATAGAAAAAATAGAGAGGAAACAAATAACCCATTCCTGAAATGGTTTAAAAGAGAAAAATGGTGACCAAGGATTGCAGTGAACCTGCCTTCTAATGTCACATACCGCATTATCACCTCCGCAACATTCGCCAAAACCTTCTTGAGGGACTTGCATTCATAGCCCCAACTTTCCATCTTAACCAATTTTTTTCGTTCGTCGCCTTTGAAGAATTGGGCCATCGCTTCTTCATTGATCTTCTTGTCCTTATAAAACTTACAGCCAACCATCAACAACCCAGTCACAATAGAAATTAGCTCCTCATTAATATCAACTACCAGGCCCTTTATTTGAAGCTTACAGTTATGTTAATAGGAAGCAAATTTTGTCGAAGCATTTGGGTCATGCCTATGCAATCTCTCTAGAAACGACATAAAATTCTTGTGATGGAGAATCTTCCATATCTTCTTTTTCTTCCTCAGGCCTGCACAAGAGTGTGGCTCAATTCTGCTCCTATCACCACCCATGTCCACAAAGACCAGAAGAAGAAAACGCTTGCGATAATCTCTCGACTAATAGCCAACAATCCAAACTAAACCCACAAAGTGTGTGAGTCAGAAGTTGGTATTAAAGATTAAATGACGCCACCGCATTAACTCAACCAACACTATCATTTCTCATTAAGATCCTAGATTTCTCAGGAAGGAGAGAGCCCTCCTCCCATGCATGATACTCATTTAACCTGACAGCCTCATTGGCAAAAAATATGCCAATGAATTTCCTTCTCAAAAAATGTGAGAAAAACGAATCTCTTCACATGGACTAAGCATGATTATAGTATCTTTAATTAATTGATCCACATTCCAGCTTGGCATATGAGTGCCACATAGATAATTGATGATATTTAAAGAATCACCTTTTACCCATATTTTAGAGTAAACCCTGTCCACTGCATATTTTATGCTTATAAACGTAGCCTCCACCTCAACATAGTGATTTTTCCAATTTCCCAATAGGAGTGCCACCATGCCTAAGAGTCAGCCATCCTCAACCCTATAACTAATGTTAATTTCAATGTTATTGATTTTTTTGTCCCTTGAAATGTGATGCCACCCTTGAGGAATCTTGATATTTTCTGACATGACTTATCTCAGTACTCGGATTGTATCATGTGATGCATAAGAGGAGTTACATTAGGGGTTACAAGGAGACTTATTGGATCATCATTAACTAGAAAAACTAGTGGAATGTAAGATTATGTAAGAACAATTGAATGGGTCAAAATTTTCATGGAAGTAGGTACATAATATTTTAGATGGTACATTCACGAGGTGTGATTCATAGGTCTATTTAGAGCACTTGTTTTGACTAGGTGAAATCCTTATTTGTAGGGTCAAGATCCCAATGGAGGGTTTTACATACTATTTTGGATGGTACATTTATATGAGATTGGGTTTAGTTAGACCAATTTGACCCATGGTCGAATCTCATGGTTTTGGAAACCATTTGTTGGTTTCCTATTTGCCTATTGCCTATAAATTGAGTGCTTGTGCTACTGTTTGGATATAGTTTTGCATGATAGATACATGCAACTAGAATCACTCCAAATATAGGGTTGAAAATATCAATCAAGATTGTTGAAATTTTCTTTATATTATATCCTTTATTGATAATATATTGATCTAGGTGTTGTGTTATTGTTGTGATTATGTAACCAATTAGTATAGCTTCTTAACATTATCTCCATTTTCCTTTATTTTCATAGAGCAATCAAGGGACAAATACATACAAGATCATAGAGATGTATATTTTTAAGTATAAAAGGTAGGTTGGAAGAAGGAGATGGTGCATCTATTAATTGGATGGAGGAAGAGATTGGGAGGTGATAAAAAATATTGTTCAAAGGTCCAAGTGGATAAGGTGGTTAGTGGGTAAAGGATTGATTTGGAGAGTTAGAGAGAGGTAAAACCAATCATATTTTTTACGAAGGAGACAAGCTCTATAATTAGAGTAAGTATACTAATGAGGCTCTAGGAGGAAGAACACCCATGAATGGGATCAAATATGCCTAAAGTTTTGTGATAAATAACTCAAGAGTCAAGTTCCAATTGAGAATTTTGGCATTACCTCCCCAAATTTGATCTAAAGAGTGTTCCACCATGTTATAGTGCCTCACAACTCCCTATTTAGCTCTATGGGAGGATTCATCCTCATCAAATACCAAAGAAGGGCATGTTTACAAAACTCAATTGGAGCATAGAGTGAAAAAAACCTTATTGAGAAAACTTGAATGAAAAGAACCAATACACAATTGTGTGAGGGGTTGGACCTAAAGGGAACAATATTCTTAGACAACCAACGAATAAGACCTAACGCAAACCCTCCACTATTGTTAGGGCATCTAGAGATGAAGAACTTGGCTTCTTTCCAAACATGTCATAGAGGCAACTCAAATCTCACACAACTAACCTTAACTTATTGAAGAATAATAACATCAAAGTGATATGCTATCATCATGTTTATCACTTAATACTTTCTTGTAGGTATGGGCATCCCTTGTGCATTCTAGGACATGAATTTGTAATTTATTAGGATGTAGGAAGAATGACTACATCCCCATCCACTAGGAGGGCATATGAATTATCCATTACAACAACTTGGCTTTTAGGTAGGGGTTCTTTTAGTGGTGTAATACTTGGAGGGGATTGATACCATGACCTTGACCTTATGATGATGATATCCAATGTAGGGTTAGGTAAGAGAGGAGAGGTCTTATGATTTTTTCTTGAAATAGAAAAATTACCACATCCATTAAGTTCTTTACACTATTTTAATCACATACCAGTTATTGTTAAGGACACCATCCATGTAGGATAGGGATTTTGGTGAATGATCAACTAGGACTAAAGTGAGGGTGTGAACATCAAAGTTAAGTTTTATCCAATCATAAAAATATTATTGTAGGGGAACCTCAAAAACAAAAAAAAACAAAAATGATAGTGTGTTGCTTGCAATCAGAGATAACATCTAATATGTCATATGGCCTAAAACATTCAATCATATCACCTTGTTGGTTGCCTACTTGGTGAGGTTGTCGATAAATGGTCTCATGTGGGTCTATGGCATGCTCCATGAAGACAAGCCTTATTCTATGAACTTTGTCAATATTATTTGGAATAGTTACAGAGGAGTGGATGAGGGTGAGTGGAAAGTAAAATGTGATTTTTGGTTTTTTTTAGAAGGGCCAAGGTTTGGCATTATATGGTGTAGAAAGGATGTTGATTCAAAAGTCATGTTATGGCTAGGGGAGTACGAGTTAGACTAGCAAAGTGACATGATAGTAGACATAAGATCGATAATAAAAATAATAGGAGGGAAGTTGGTTGGTAGGTACATTCCATCATTGAATTCTATATTAATAAAGGAGGTAAGATTAAATCATTTTTGTTAAAAAAAACTTCTTAACCTTGTACATCAATAAAATCACAAATACTAACAATGCACTAAATTTTTTGTACTACTGATTAGATTCTATTTGATACTGTATACCTTGGAATTTATCCTACTCTAGTGTGCAAAATAACTCAAAATACGAATGATGAAAGACCAAGGACACCTCAAGATTAGCCAAAAGAGAGTGACAAAACAATAAGGAAAATAGATAATACAAGACACAAATGGTTTTACCTTCCTTGTTGTTGATATCCCTTTGATTGGCCCTTGCTTAGAATGATATGTGTGATCCTTGATGGCTCTTGATGTGGCTAAAATGGAGGATTTTACTATGTGCTTGGATGTAAATGCAAGTGAATGTAGTTGTAGGCTAGATGAGTGCACAAAATGGCAGCATGTGGTTGCAAAATGACTAAGTGTTCTAAATGCCCTTGAGGAGGGGGTATTTATAGGAGAATTTGAATTCTCTAGAGAATTCAACGGTCAAGATTGATCCAACAAAGCCAAGATGAAGGGCTATGGTGGGTTGAGAACCCACAAGCCCTCACATCTTGACATGTGGAGAGTGAAGTGGACAAGGGGATATGAGGTGTAAGTGAGGTGGAAGAGAGGTGCATGATGTGGAGGAAGGACAAGTACCTTGCAAGTACATTGGGAGATGGGAAGAATCTTGGGTGAATAAAAGTGAATTAAAAATTCACAATGATTGGAAGAATCTGGTGGATAAGACAATGTTCCCAAAAGGTGGGAGTTTGTCACATGTGACTTGATGTGACAAGTCAAATATTCTAGAAGGTGCATGGGAAGAGGGGATTCTAGAAGGAATAAAATGTGAATTAAAAATTCACATGGGGAAGAGAGGAGCCTAGGGTGAATAAAAAGGAATTAAAAATTCCTTGGGAGATGGGGAGAGTTGACCAAGGTACTAATTAGGTTTAACTAATTAGTAATTAGAGGATAATTAGGGGTTAATGTGGATTAGAAGCCAACTTGCAAAAGTTGGAGGATGTGACACATCCTAATCAAGGATTAGGCATGTGCACATTCTTAATGAAGAGATTAAGATGGATTAGGATTAGATGAAAATGACATGTGAGGAATTAAATAAATGTAATATTTATTTAATTCATTTGATAAAAAGGGATTAAGGAGGGTAAGGTATTTAATTATTAATTAAATACCTTAGGGATTTGGCAGAATTAAGGATATTAATTAAATAATAGTAATATTACTTAATTAACTAGGATAAGAGGATGTTTAGATGAAAAGTGATAAATTTGGATAAATTAAGTGTCCAAATTTGGATGTCTACAGATACAAATTATGAAAAAAACTCAAATTTAACATTCTCCAACATATTTCCTCCTCAAACCAAATTTAAATCATAATCTTAAAAAAAAAACCTTCTAAATTGTTAGAAGCACACATTTACCAAGCCACCATGCAAAATGTAATTTTGTTTTGAGAGCCTTGCCAAAATATCTCTCTTGATTTTCCCAAGGATATGATCAACATTTTTGGAGATTTCAATGATCAATACACGGGGATTTCTTGCTTAATTATTTTTTAGTGTGTTTAATTTTTTCTCGCTCTCTTCCAATAGATAGGGGAGAGGGGCCCATAGTGATGCACCCTAACTTTGGAGGTCCATGTGGTGTGTCATGTGGATCCAAAAATTTAAAAAAATTCCCACCACATCACCCCACCACATGTGGACCTAATTTTTTTTTTCAATTTTTGTCATCCCACCACGTGTCATGCACTAATTCATCCACATTCTTGATGGGCCCATTTTGGGGTCCATTTGACAAGGGATTGGGTCCACCTCCGAAGGCAAGGTGAAGGAGATTGGGCATTGGGTTGGACAGACGTGTGGCACCGGAACACCTCTCCACCCCGAACGTTCAGTTGAGAGCATTAATTGCATGCCATCCCCTTTGTTAGCTCCATTCAGCAACTTGCCTTACGTATCCCTTCCCATTTACTCGGCCTGACTAGTGTGTTATTTGGAGAACAAGGTTCATTCAATGCTCCAAATTATCATATATCTCGCTCATTTTCATTCCTTTTGTTTGTATTTGTTATGGATTCTTTGTTTGGTTAGGCACCCATACATGTTTGGCTCTATACGATTCATTTTTCGGCTCTACACTCTCGAAAGCTCTCTTTGTCTTTCAAATGAGGTTTTTTTACCTCACTAGGTCTGTACCATTGTCTTTTATTTCGATGATATTCTGCCATGCACTTATATTATTTTGTTCTTCGTTGCGCAAACTTTCACTGTGCAATTTTATTTTTATATTTGATTGCTACTATGAAATGTGAGAAGTTTCATTGTTTTTCATTTTGATGATACTCCACCATGCACTTGTACTCTTCAATTCTTCATTACATGAATTTTTACTCTACAATTTTCTTTTAATATTTTCTTGCTCCTACGAAATATGAAAAGGGTTCCACTAGTTTTCATTTTGACGATGTTCTACCATGCACTTTTATTATTATGTTTATCATTGCACAAAGTTTAACTCTACATTTTTCTTTTTATATTTATCTTGTATTACGATATATGATAAGGGTTTCATTGGTTTTCATTTCGATGATTTTATGCCATGCACTTTTATTATTTTGTTCTTCAATGCACAAACATTCACTCTGCATTTTGCTTTGAATATTTTTTGTTAGTAGGAAATATGAAAATGGTTTTATTTCTTTTCATTTTGAGGGTTTTGTGTCATGCACTTCAACTATTATGTTCTTCATTGCACATTCACTCCACAATTTTCTCTTTATATTTGTTTGTTACTACAAAATATGAAGAGGGTTTCACTGCT
Source organism: Sequoia sempervirens (assembly GCA_007258455.2). NCBI lineage: Eukaryota > Viridiplantae > Streptophyta > Pinopsida > Cupressales > Cupressaceae > Sequoia > Sequoia sempervirens. Next base: position 14,297 of record VDFB02337930.1, read on the forward strand.
TTTCAATTCAATTATTTTCTACCATACACTTGTATTTCTTTGTTCTTCATTGCAGAAACATTAACTTTGCAATTTGCTTTTTATACTTGTTTGTTATTCTGAAATATGAAAAGGGTTTCATTGGTTCTCATTTGATGATATACCTTTCACTTATATTATTTTGTTATTCATTGCACAATCATTCAATCTACATTTGGTTTTTTATGTTTGATTGTTACTATGAAATATGGAAAGGGTTTCACTGGTTCTCATTTTGACAGTTTTCTACCATGCACTTATACTCTTGTGTTCTTCATTGCAAAAACATTAACTCCACAATTTTCCTTTTATATTTGTTTGTTATTATAGAATGTGAATTTTTTTTCACTAATTATCATTTCGAAGATATTCTTCTATGCACTTGGGTGATCCCACAATAATGGGTTATAGTGTTTGACCAAACTTGATATTAAAATCAAGATTTCACTAGATATTCACTTTCTTACACCTATAGTAGCTAAACCATTAAGAATTTGAAGATGAATCAAACTAGTTATTTGTTAGATCTTTTGTGTAGATTCTAATTATATATTTTTTTTTAAATTAAAAAATAAATTTTGAATCATTTTATGTAATTTTTAATAACTTATTTTTTCTACTAATCAACATTTTTAAAAAGTGATGTTTACTTCGGACCACATAACTTCTTTTATAGACATGATACAATTCTAATTTTTAAAATATAGATTTTTCACACCAATATCTAGTGCATGGATATTTTTTCATAAGTTTTTGTTACATAATTATTTTTTTAAATTAATTTTCTAACTTAGAGTCATTATAATTTGGACAGAGGTGTACTTCAGCCCACATAACTTTTTTTGTATTCATTTGAATTAACTTATTCTTTTTTTGTTGGAATAAGGACATCAAAACCTAGTGTACATGTATTTTTTAGAATTTTTTTCTCTATTTTTCTATATTTTCATATGTGTGAAACAAAAAACTTGACGTTCATTGAAAATCCTACATACACCAGAAATAAAAAAATAAAGTATAATAATCAAATTAAACATATTTAAAATTATACTTTTTGGGAAGATTATAATAAGGGCTACATGCTTAAAAAACATAAATTTTAAATGAATTCATTTGATCACCCAAAAGGTAAATCAAAAGTGGTTTTTTATCAGCATTTTGATAGGTGTGGAGGAGACTCGATTATGGTACCTATGGTTTAAATCTAACAAGGTTATATCCAAGGGAGTTTGATCTAAGGGGGTTTGATCAATCCCTCTTCAATTAAAATCATTTAAATGGAACATTTAAAGTCTTAAATCATTGTATTTTCTAAAAGTATGTGATTTCAGGAAAAAATCAAGATGTCCCAAAAAGTGTAACCCATTATTGTGGCAGCACCCACTTGCATTATTTTTTCTTCATTGCACAATCATTCAATATGCAATTTTCTTTTTATATTTCTTTGTTACTACAAAATGTGGAAAGGGTCTCATTCATTCTCATTTCAAGGGTTTTTTTCCATGCACTTCTATTATTGTGTTCTTCACTGCACAAACATTAACTCTACAATTTGTTTTTATTTTTGTTTGTTATTCGAAAATATGAAAATGGTTTCACTAACTTTTATTTCGAAGATATTTTGCCATAAAATTGTATTATTCTACAATTCTTCATTGCACAATCATGAACTCTGCAATTATACTATTCTTCATTGCACAAATAAATGGTCATTATGTAGGTTCTCCTATTTGTCTTACTATGTGATATTAATTAGGTCAATTAGATCACTGTCAAAAAATATCATGAAAATTTTGGAATCCATTTAGGTTAGCCTATTATTGTTTATCTATTAATTATTTTGATTGTTTAGACCTTTTCCAAAACATATCATGGGGTTAATGTTGGTAATCATTTAGGTTATCTTGTTATTGTTCATCCATGGTAGAAGTTTGGATCAATTAGACCAATGTTAATGCATGTTATATGTGAGGGATTTGGTAACCTTTTAGGTTATCTGATTATGGTTCATCTATGGTAATTTAAGTGTAGACCACTATTAAATGATTTATTCATTAAAGCATTAGATAACCAAAAGGTGATCCAAATGTTCGTTCTTCTATGAGTCGGATAAACCATAGTCGTAACATGTCCTTAAACTATTTGATAATCATTTAGGTTGGTTTGTTAAATTGTTTTTCTATGATATTAATAACGTCGATTAGTCATACATGAAAACATGTCTTTGTTAAAATTGTTCTTCAATGCACTTCTACTATTACGTTCTTCATTGCACAAACATTCCCTCTACAATTTTATATTTATATTTGTTTGTTATTACAAAGTATGAAAAGAGTTTCACTGGTTCTCATTTCAAGGTATTCTACCATGCACTTCTAATTTTCTATTCTTCATTGCACAAACATTCACTTTGCAATTTTATTTTTATATTTATTTGTTACTACACAATATGAAAAGGGTTTCACTAGTTTTCATTTGAACAATATGCTGACATGTACTTCTATTAGTTTGTTCTTCATTGCACAAACTTTCACTCTGCAATTTTCTTTTTATATTTGTTTGTTATTACTAAATATGAAAAGGGTTTCACTAGTCTGACAACTAACCATAATATGTCTCCTCCTATTGTTAAACCAATGTTCGTTGATGTCTCATATAGTATTTGTGTAATATATGTACAAATATAAACACATACACACACACACACATATATGTATATATACTGATATATTTATATGGTTGAAATGATTAACATATTAAAACTAATAGAGTAATGTATATATTCCTTCGCCTACTATTCCAACATATGTATATGTCTAATAATAATGAAAAAAATTGGCCCGTTAAGGGGCCTTGTTGGGTTAAACCAACTAATAAGGTGGCCTTGGTAGTTGTATGGGAAAAGCCAAGGGAGGGTTGGTGGAAAGTGAACTTTGATGGAGCATCAAAAGGGACTATAGGGCCATTAGGTGCAGGATTCATCATTTGAGATTGGGAAGGGAATGTAGTTGCTTTTGGAGCAAAGAAGCTAAGGGAGGGAACAAATAACATAGCGGAAGCTACAACAACATTGCTCATTGTTAGATTGGGTAAGAAATTGGGAGCCACAAGATTACATTTAGAAGGGGACTCACTTATCATAGTACAAGCCATGATGAAAGGGGAAATAGGGGCATGCCACATTCAGAGTACAATGGAAAGAATAAGAGAAGAATTAAATTATTTTCAAGATTTTATTGTAAGCCACATAAGGAGAGCTGGTAATTCAGAGGCGGACATCCTGTCGAAGTGGGCTGCAAATTTTAGAAAGGTCGGGGAATTGAGAATTGAAGATTTGAGAAATGTAGATTTAAAAGATTAATTTAAAAAAGGTGGTGAGGATGTTGTTTAAATGAGGGGAGAGAATGGGTAGATAGTAGTCGGTTGAAATGACAGGTGAAGTAATGTAGAGAATAGTAGGGGCAAAGTAGGTACAAAGGAAATTAATGTTTGAAGTGTGTGGAGTTAAGAATTTAATCCTTATCAACCCTCAAAAATCGGTTAAAACATTTTGTGTTTAGTGTAAGGAATAAGGCAGAAAGTGTGAGTGTTGGTAGTGGTGATGGTGTTGCAGGGGAATTCAATGGAGGCCGGTTTCACACTTCGTTCAAAGAGGCAATTGAATCCTTGTCACGGTGACGCCTCTAATCAAAGGCTAATGGGGATGTTTCTTTTTATAGATGGGAGGCCTGTGTAGAATGTGAAAATGATCATTGGAAAGCCCTTTGGAACTTTGATACATAGATATAGGACTAACATGGATATTTATTCACTGATAGTTGCATGGGGGCTAGACTTGGGTGAACCAGTAAACACAATTAGAGAAGTAATGAAAACGATTGTGCATGAAGATTTCTTGGAAGGTCTAGAGTCTTTTTTAGAATGGGTCATTCCTAGCAAAGGCTTAGATTTCAAGGAGGGATTTGAAAATGAAGAACTGGCAGGAGAAGCTGGGTGTATCCCTTTCATTCGTGAATTAGAAGATGCATTAAAAAATCACTGCAGGGAGGAGGCGCACCTAGGCTGGCAAGCCCTGAAGCTCTTCATAGAGCTAATGAAGGTGGAAGTCATCGTCGAATAGGAAAAAGTGGAAGCGGGGTAGTTGGAGGCAGAAGGAAAGAAAGAGAGTCAACAGAGGGTGAAAGGAAAAAAAATAGGGTGTTGCAACGGGTAGAGAAAAATAAGTTTAAGCTTTGCTAAATTTTTTGCAATGATAGAAGGACTGTTATGTTAATTTTTTGGTTTTGAGGGGTTGATCCCTGTAGATGATTTGTAGGGTATTTATGAAGTCTAGTTAAAACTGTATGTAATTATGTGATGCATGCAAGACAATTATAGTGGGTAGTTTAAACTATTTTAGTTGGGAAGGGTAACTTTCTAGAAAATTTGCATGTTAAGATGCTTTTTGCATGAACTCTAGTAGCTATAGGGATTTTTTGGATGGTATTAGAAATGATGAAGAAATTGATGTAATTTGTTTTTTATCAAGCAATAGAAATCCTATTACGGACCAAAAAAAATAATGAAATTTTTTTAAAATAAACATATTAGTTCTTTTCGTAATATATATATATATATACATACATATATATATCTATATATATATGTGTGTATATGCATATATATATATGTATATATATATGTATATATATATGTATATATATATATGTATATATATATAAATACACACACACACACATATTCCAATGTATATATACATGGCATGCACTTGTAATATTTTGTTGTATAAAATTTAATTGTTACACCCAACCCGCTCTAATTTCATAAGATCATGTGCTTTGACTTAAATTCTTATTACCTACCACTAGTCAAGGAAAATCAATCATTCAGATGTGTCCCATAAGTCAAATTTCACTGCACAACTATTGTTGCCTTCTCCTCATTTTCCACCTGCAACCACCAAAAAATTGTGTAAGGCCACCAAAATCACCTAGGAAGCAAACAAGGATTGCATGCCATAAATACATACAAACTCTGCAATTGAAGGCACTGAAACAAATTTTCAAATTTGAAAAAGAAGGATAGAAATTAAAGACTCCATACCAAACCAACATTAAACATATAAAGAGATTTACAAATTAAAAAATGCATTACTCTATCTTTGCTCATTTCTATTTAGCACATCTCACTTTCATATTCATATCTACATTTTCTTGGAGGTAGTGGTAGGAAAAACATCATGCTATAAAGTTACAAGTATTCTAGTGCTATTAATTTTTTATGCCTACAAATGCCAACTTGTTGTATGCTATGCAAATGTTTTTCACAAAATTGTGACTCAATATATGGGGTTTCAACCTAACACTGTTTACATTGGGTTGTTCATTTATATGTAAAGGGAGTGTGATTTATACTACTTTTATATTTTGGATGCATGTTTGAATGCTATGGGCCATTTAATTCAAGTTGGATTGTATGTTGGTGGTGTCAGATGGGTTTTGAATATTCTCTGACATGTACGTTTGTGAATAGTTATTTGTTTTTTGGATTGTAAATATAAACCATTTATAAAACACTTTTTTATTTGTACAGTGATTGGACAAACTTTGTTTACTTCATGGATATTACAATTGGATATTAAGGCACTCCACTATGGGGCCCACGAAGGACTACTTTTGTCCCCACTATTGGACCACGCTTCACTATCGGGCCCTCTCCTCTACTCTATATTTGCTAATTTCCATTTAGCAAAACTCACTTTGATATTCATATCTATTGAATGCTAAGCAAATGTTTTTTCAGAAACCCATAAATCAATATCTGGGGTTTCAACCTGATATTGTTTACATTGGGTTTTTCATTTATATTCTTTATGCTTGAGAATTCCAATATGTTGTTATGCAATGTAAATGTGCAATTCTTAATGCCTAGCAATGCCTATCTCTTCTATAGGATGTTATTGTCTAATCCACTCTTAAATTGTTCTTCAATTTTTTCATTTAACTCATATACAAATCTCTCTCTCTCTCTCTCTCTCTCTCTCTCTTTATATATATATATATATATATATATATGTGTGTGTGTGTGTGTGTGTGTGTGTGTGTGTATTGAAATATAATTATACTTTAGATACTATGTTATGTTTCTTTTAATTTGTAATTAATTTTAGACATATACATTTATAGTTACGTAGGCAAAAGAAAACATAATGATATAAATATATATCTATCTATAACTATAACTATATAAATATATCATTATTTTATCTTTAAATATTTATTTCTTTAAATGTGTTCTTCATTTCAGTCTTATAGAGATTATGGTATATTCGGCTGACACTTAGCCATATTGTGTCTTGTTCACTTTGCTTGATCGGTGCGAAATTTTAATACATGTTTGGCTTAGCCCATCTTCCTTCTATGGCTCGCCGATGGTGACTTACACTTCAAAGGTGTACACTTTATTTACTATACTTTCTATATTAAGGTAAACACTAAGCTACATGTCTTTGATTGATGCCTCCTTTCATTTGTTCTTGCAAGATTGAGATGGAGAAAGTTAACATATAGGTGACTGCAACAAGCCACATCATCAACCATTTTTGTACTATAGAGGTGAGGTTTTTAACCTCACTAAGGTTGTACCATTGCCTCTTGTCAATTGTTGCTTCTTTTTTGGCATTATTTATTTGATTTGTAAATGGTGTATTGTGTTATGTAAGTTGATGGTTCTATTTTTTTCAGTGATTTTAAATTGAATATTGAAAATGTTTATGTGGTTTTCCATAGTTTGAAGGTTCTCTTGCTTTTTTGGTAAATCCATGTCGTGCTCAATGAAGTATATGGCCTCTAGGGTGTTTTTGAACACTTCCAAATTTTGTGTTCATAAACATAGTTACTTTTGTAAGGAAAAATATGGTTCCATTCAAGCATCACTATGACTCTAATGGGTTTAATTTCTTATTTTTCTTTGGTTTGGTGGTTAGTCAAAATTTGTCTTCATTCAATTTTCAGGTCACATTTATATACAAATTTATCTACCTATCTATCTATATGTCAATCTATCTATCTTTCAAACTACCCATCTATAGTTCTATCTATTCCTCTAAATCCATCTAAATATTAATATATCTATCAATACATGTATCTGTTGTGTAGAAAATTGTATAGACTTATAGTTTCACATTTTGTTTTGCTCCCCTAATTTATTGGACTTAATTAAGCTTCTAATTTTTCAAATTATGCATTCCAAAGCCTATTTTTAACCATTTTCCGAAGAAGGACAAGTATTAAATAAATGCATTCAATCATTAAATTGTCCCCAACTTTGAGTGTCTTAGAATTTTGGGCTAGGACCCAATCACCCATGGGTGAATGGATCCCCCTTCTTAGTTAGGACTCAAATTTAAATATGTTTTTTGGTAGTATTTTAATATCCAAAATCCAAATATGAAGTGTCAACTTTTGGAATCTAATTTTTGGGAAATTAAACAAACACCTAGTCTTTTTATCATTTGAAATGTAAGAAGGAGAAATATATTAGCAAACTTATGATCAAGAGCATTATTGAGCAAGCTAAGAGTAGCATTATTAGAGTTTATTATAATAATTCAAGATCCAACATCATGACAAATCCTATGTGTGTTCATGTTCATGTTTTGTGAAGGCTAACATTGTTGTATATCTTCAAAGCATTCAAGCATTCTATCAAGTAAGATCCAAATCCTTGAAGTGATGTGTATGTCTTCAGTCCTTTAAGGAAGCCATCAAAGGGTGGTGAGTTGGAACATTGTGTTCATTCATCATTTCCTTCCTTTCCATTATTGGTCTATCATTGACATTGCCATTGTGGAAGTGGAAACACTTACATGGGGTTTGACTGAGGCAAGCCCTTATATGACACAACATCTTCTCTCTTTGTGAATGTGTAGGTTGTAGGTTTAGAAGGGATTGAAGAGAGTTTGAAGATCCATTTTGCATTGTTACATTTATTGTCATCAAAGTTGTCAAGACATGGAAACTCAATTACAAAATTCACTAATGACATTTCAACAATGAGACAGGTGGAAAACAAAATCTCAGATGCAACACCATAGGACCCCAAAAATTGAGTAGGACCCCCTTACAAAGACTTAGTTGCCATCGGGCAACCTAGTCCTTGTAAGCACAACAAAACCAATTTTTCTAGGTAGGTACACAATCACCTTCCAAATTTGTTGGAACTTGACTATTTATGTTTATCAGTTATCTAGATCTTACATTTTTCATATTAAGGCATATAGGATCATTAGGTTAATCATTCCAAAATATTTTCAATCCATTCCCATCCTCAAAAAGATGTAGATCTAGGTCTGATTGACTCACCTTTGAGGTTGAAAGTCAATCTATGTACTTGTTGATTTGCATCTTAATGAAATCCTATAAATGATGGAATATACCCTAGGCTATGGTTACTAAACTTAAGGTGTACCACATTTTTATTTTTCAGTATCTATATATCTATTTATCTATATATGCATATATATACATGGCATATATATGTGTATATATATACATATACATATATATATGTATATATACATATATATATATATATATATATATATGTATATATATACATATATATAGATGTATATATATACATATATATATATATATACATATATATATATATATATATATACATATATATATGTAGATACATTTATATATACATACATATGCGCATGCATATATAATTACACACGTGTGCACATATGTATATATGTACATATGTATGCACATACATATATATGTAATATGTATGTACGCATGCACATACATTTGTAAATACATATGTACATATAGATAAACATATGTGCACTAAAAATTTGTAAAATACATATCTGTGCAATGAATGATTATGAAATGAAGAACAAACTAATAGAAGTGCACAATAGAATATCATTGAAATGAAAACCACTCAAACCCTTTTCATATTTCCTAGTAACAAACAAATATAAAAAGAAAATTGCAATGTGAATGTTTGTGCAATGAATAACAGAATAATAGGGGATAACACCCCATAGTGGAGCACCCTACCTTGGTTGGACTATCTATGCCATGTGGTATGGTCCAATTGGTCCAATGTGTTCATGACGTGCCCATCTACTTCACTACTTCCCTATCTAACTATGATCTTTCCTTACTTCCCATTACGTTGTTACACTTATCCATCCAAGAATGCCTCACATTCTTGTGTAGCTTTCAGTCCTTGAACAGTTAGACTTCCCCACATTGACAATCTTCCCTTGTAAACATTGTTGCAAGGTGTGCGCCCTTGGCCTCCTTGTGCTATGCAGTGTGACACTTGGGTTCGTGACATGGCTTAACTATTTCCCATGGATTCATTAACTTTGGTGACTGTATTAGGCATTAATAGGTCAATATTTTGGTGCAATGACAACCATCTTTGCAACAACTGGTATCAAATTCTGGGTCATAGGTTCGAACCCCTCACTTGCACTAGGGGGGATTGTTGCAAGGTGTGTGCCCTTGGTCTCCTTGTGTTGTAAAACACGACACTTGGGTTCATGACATGGTTTAACCACCTCTTGTGGATTCATTAACTTTGGTAGTTGTATCGGGCATTAACAGGTCGATCTTTTGGTGCAATGACAATCCTCTTTGCAACAAACACTAAACCTTGACTTATGACACACATGAAGAGGTATTGATAATACCAACATTCTAACACTCTAACATTAAGTTTTAAATATCAGAATTTTGGTAAACTTTAATAAAAGATTTATCACTAACATATAAATATCACACCATGACATAATATAGGAGAACATTTCATACATAAACACGATAGGTTAGGTATGACATAGTTAATATATATATTTTCATAAATACTCACATAAACATTGATAAGCCCAACAATTGTTCTAAAATAAAATGTACAACTTGCTCTTTACAATTGAGGTACTTGTTAAGATGTACTCCTAGTCCCCAAACCCTAATGCCTTACATTTATTTTCACCTTTGGGTTTGGGGGTTTGTTTCATTATGATATAATTGATTTTAGACATGATTAAATAAATTTCTCACTTGATGACTTGTTGCCACCAACATACAATCAAAGTTGCTCTTAATAAAATGAAGTGTTTTATAAATGGTTTATATTTGTTTGAAAAACAAATAATTATTCATAGTATTACATGTCAGAGAATATTCAAAACCCATGTGACACCACCAACATACAATCCAACTTGAATTAAAATGGACCATAGCATGAAAACATGCAGCTAAAAAATAAAAAATAGTATAATCCATAGTCCCCTTATATATCATCCACTCAATTACATCAACATTAATATGTTCAAGGAATTCATGCCACATGAACATCTAAGAACCAAGGCTATCCCATCACCAAATCCATTATAGATCATAATAAAACAAACCTCAAATCCATTATGACATATCTACACCTGTAACTGAAATGAAAAACAAGTTGAATAAAAGGGATGAAAGATAATGCATAAGTGGATGTTGTTGTTAATACATTCTATATCATGTAAATAATGTTGCCAGTGTTGTGTACATGCCTATATGGGGATTTAAGTGACATTATTTGTAACTATTAATGCATAATTTGTTGTATAGATGTAATTGTTATGCCAAGTGTGTTGTAAGTGCATGGCCTATTGAGTATATAGTTATAAAATTGCAGAGATGAGGTTGTCTTGTTGCAATGTGATTGTTGTTAGCAGTGTACTGTTATTGCATATTTGTAGTCTTTAAATCTCCATCATCCACATGCACTCTGTGTCCCTTCCTATTTACTCATCTTAGCACATGCTTAGTTTCTACCAACAAACTTAAAGGTTTCATTCTTTCAAACCAAACATTCATGTGTGATATCTATTTAAAAATGCAAGTATTATTGTACATTTCAACCCAATCAAACAATCATCATAAACAAAGTTTCACTATAATTAAGAAGACACATTTATAAGCAATTGCACTACACTGCCAACAACATGTACACCATATAGCTAAGTATGCCCAAAACAACATTCAAGGAAACCAATAAACATATCCATTTAACAACAAATACATCATGTAGAATGTGCATAACACTGGCAACAACATTTACATAATATAGGACATAAAATTGTAGTATTTTTTGAGGTTCTAGCATTGAAGAGACCTATTTTTGGTAGAAGCATTTTTGTGTTAAACTTTGTTTCATTATACTATTCAAATTGATAGTATATGCAACATGGTTTAACACTAAAAATATTTTTGGTGAAATGAAGCCTCTATAATGCATAACTTAATTGTAGAGTATAGAGTCGAACATGTATCAGTGCCTAACCAAACGAAGACTCCAAAACAAATGCAAGGGAAATGAATGACAATGAGTGGGATATGCAATAATTTGGACCATTGAATGAACTTTGTCCTTCAAATAATGCACCAGTCAGGCAGAGTAAATGGGAAGGGATGTGTAATGCAAGTTATCAAATGGACTTAACAAAGGGGGTGGCACACGATTAATGCTCTCAACTAGACATTCAGGGTGGTGAGGTGTTCAGGTGCCACACATTCATCTTACCCAATGCCTGATCTCCTTAATGCAACCTTCAAAGGTGGACTCGCTCCACTGTTGAGCAGATCTCAAAATGGGCCTATCAGGAATAACATGGACCAATCGATGTGTGACGTGTGGTGGGATGATATAAATTGAAAATAAAATTTGTTGGATCCACGATGAATTGCATCACGTGGCAGGAACTTTTTTTGTTTATAATAGGATATTGCAGCCCCCAACAACAAAAGTAAACAACCAACAATTGAACATACTTGCTAGGAAATAGCTAAAATAAAATGTAAACATATTTATAATAGGATATTGTAGTCCCCATCAAAAGTAGCTAACAAAGGATGGAGTTGTAAGTTTCATCCTTCCCAACCTGTAACATTGTCTTATAGTCCCAAACATGCATAAAAAAAAGTAAAAAATTGATAGAGTTGTAGGGTTGGTCCCTCCCAATTTCAATCAAATGTGCCAAAAAAAGCATTTGGAGATGTGTTCTCATCTCTTGTTGTGTTTTGAGTTGTCATTACATGATTTGGATTAGGATTTGTAAATTAACTACAACTTACATACAATGGCGCTAAACAATTAATTCCAACACAAACTCAAGTGTCACTTACATGTGGCCTAAGACTTGAACTGATATTACTAGCAACAAACAAAGGATGTATATGTTCAATGATTCTTGAAACAAGGCATGGATCTCTAATAATGAGTTCACAAGATCTTATCCGTCTTTCTTGTTGCAATGCCCTATGGCCCACCTCAATTCCTCTTTCCTTTCTATCTTGTTTCTTTTGAACTCTCTCTTGCTCCCTCTTCTGCTCTTTTTCCTTCTTTTGTAACTATTTGAGTTGCTCACTTTCCTTCATAAATTTAGTGATATTGAAGCAGATTGGGATTTGATTGTTTCAATCACTTGGCTATCAATGTTGTCCTCCTCCTCCTTGCCAATATCTTGTGTTTCCTTTCTGAAATCTACATAGTAATTTAGCATTTCCGACATGGAAAATGTGGCAGGCAAAGATGGGAATGAAAAAGTTTTTGTTATCAAATTTTCACTACAACTCAATTTGACAGAGCTGGTTTGTTCAAAGATTCATTTTAAGGTGAAAATTTTAATTTACCTCTACAGATGTTTAACCTTTGCAAGTGTATGAATTATTGTGGATCTTGAAATGCAATGTGTTTAATTTTTTTGATATCAATTACAACATTAAGTATTGCACAAAATGGAAATGAGATGCTTTCATTTTGATATTCAATTACAATGTTCAAACATTGTTGTACATAAAGGAGAAAGTGCAAAATTGAACAAGTATTTCACAAATGTTGTATTTATATTCATTAGGTAATAAAGAACCAAATGTCCCACACAAGCCATGGGAGTAGTTGTGACAATGTATCAACAAGAACATTCTACACTATTGAAGATGAAAGAAAAGAAGACACATAAGAAGAACATAATCATCATTTCCTGTAAGTCTTCAAGTTGATTCTGGAATGGTGTACCATCCTTGTTCCCGAGCTCCTGGTAGACCTGCGAGAGATATCAAAAGTTGTTAGAGCTCCAAATATGAACATTCCTATGCGAATTATCAACAATAATGGAGAATGCTACTAATAATACATTGAAACAACTCAGCAAGAATAAGAAATGTACCAGAAGCCAAGGAGGAAACATCATAATAATATATTGCTTTGATCTAACATTATTTGTTTCCATGTGTAGGTATATGATAAGTCATGTTGTTGATCCAAAATGAATCTCATAAAGCATGTGGTGTAAAACAGGCTCCCACAAGGGTTGAGACCCGACATGCTATCCCTCAAGCATCCAAAGAGGGACTAATAACGAAAAAAATCCAAAAAGATGCAAGGAAAGACATCCATCAGATGAGTGCATCATAATGTGCCAAATAGACTCAAACAATTGACCATTCAAGATAGTCAACTCTCAAAGTGCAATGAATTGAAGATCATGAGTGATCAACTGTTCAAGTGCATGATCTCATAATGTGATAGTGAACAGGCATACATAATGCCTTGTTTGAAAACCATCAATTACAACTGAAGCAAATGAAAAGCTCCAGAACATCATAATAGAGTGCTTCATATTTCAAAATCTTCCATGCAAACATTGCATTCATATCATCATGTTGTTGTCCAAGAGATAAAAATGCATGAAGAGTATAGAAGAGAGTTTGGCTCCATCAGTGACAAAGATACAAGTTGCTATAAGTGAGTTATTGAAGGCAAAGGATGAATTGAAAGAGGGCATGCTAAACCAAAATGCAAGGGATCAAGTATCTGAAGGCTAAATGAAATGTGGAATAGCATCATACATGGAGGTAATTTGCAAATTTTGAACTTGTTTTTGTATTCTGGTATCATTAGTATGGGAGGAAAAGTCTAATTGCATGATTCAATGTTAATATGAAACAAAAATGAAGCATAAGACTGTGAAAAGAAATGAAATGTGTATGTTTTGAATCATGAAATGCATTGAGGTCATGACAAATGGCCACAAATGGGCCACTGAACACATCATTAAAGGAAGCAAAGTGTATAGTTTAAATCAGTTGCAACACATTGATTTAGTGTTTTCAATGGTATGAGCTGAAAGGAGATAATAATACACTGTCCCATTTAAAATGGAAAGCTGAAAGTGCATTTTCCAGGCATTGAATGCATGATAAAACAACAAAGTATCCTACAAGAGCATCATAGTGGCTAAGTGCAAGTTTTGTGTGGAGCAAATGAAACATTATGGTGATCTGAAACAATAAACAATGCTTAAACTTCCTAGGGTCTCGAAGCAAATGAGACAGTGATGCTAAGTCTGCCATGTAATAAGATACATATGTAGGAACAGAGGAAACGAGACATCTTGCACATATTGGAAACAAGGGCATGGATTCCATCATGTGTTTCAACATAAATGTTCATGAACAATATTTTGTTCTCAATAAATGCAGAGGGAAAGAACAAATGATGATTATTTAATACATGCAAAGCAAATCTGCATTTTCTTTAAGTGAAGTTGCAACAATGATAAGAGCAGTACGAAGTCATATCATCTTAAAATCATGTATTCAAGCTATAGGAAGCCTAAGCATAAAGCCATGTTTTCAAAAATTTAAATATAGTGGTATCATTTTGGGTTTAGAGCAAACCCCATTGTTTCGTTTCTCATGATGACATTTCCATAATGTAAAGTGGAGTAAAGTTTGCAATTCAACGAAGCTACAACAAAACAAAATGCAAAATGGAGAAAATGCCCAAGTTTAGAATGAAGAAAACCTAGTTCATAGTTTCATGCCGGCGGCCTGGAGAGGCCAAAGTTTTGCTTTCAGGAACCATAATACCCATTTAGGGGCTTCGAGATTAAAGTACAATGCAAAAGAAGATGTCAAGGGTTTGAACCCTAATTGAATGCACTCAAAATAGTGAAAAGGAAGCTACAGGCCCATGGCCTTGGAGGTACTGAAGACACATAGAGAAAGAAATACTTTCATCCTTATGTGTTACATCTGCATAAGGGAGGCCGAGCCTTCTTTATTACCAAAACCAAAGAAGAATAGAGAGCAAAATTTCTTCATAAGTCACAATACCCGTTAGGGTTTATATTCAAAATGCAAATACCAAGCTAAGAAACAAGTGTTCGAACCCTAGTTAAGTGTTTTCAAGATGGAGAAATGAGAGCAACAGGCCCATGGCCATAAGGGTTTGAGAAACCCACAAAATGGAGAACATTGACTCTAAAATTGTTTTCATTTAACATTAAAATCATTCCATATCATAGGCCGAACCTAGAAGAAGATTGTGTTCTACAAAAAATAAAGATAATACATGGTGATAGCCGCAGCCTGTATATGGCCAAACAAAAAATCCTCATTGTTCTTTGTAAAGAAAATCTCGAGCAAGCTTTATTTAAGTGGGAAATGTGTTAAAAAATGGAAGCTTACCTTCCATATTTCAGTGGATGAGCTCAATAAAGTCCATGGTCGAGCCTTCACAAATGCCCAACAAAGTCTCTCATAGTGGCCATGAGGAGTGGCAGAGAAAGGTGACACAAAAGAAAGAAAATATACATCAAAACCATAGTCAAAGTCGTGGCCTAAAGGCTATTTTTTCTCATCAAATAGAGCAAAAATTGAATCAAAATGCATATAAAAGAACTTACCACCGAATGCTAAAGAAAATGCATCAAGGAATCGAAGGAGAGAGCTCAAATGGTGGTGTCGAAATCTTCAAACCTTAGCTCTTCCATGTCAATGGTGTGCAAAGAGTTTTCCAAGTGACCAAGTGTGAAATGAGGCCGAGTGATGCAAAAGTCAAGCCCTTTTTGTGTTTAGGGTTTCACCTTAAGCCGAATGTGACTTTTGTCACATTTTTTTTGTGTTGTGTTTTCATCACTTTTTGTTAATTCCTTATGCCTAGGTCAAATGCCTTAGGCATTTATTTTCTTTGATTTTTAAAGAAAATCAAATTAAAACCATCCACATTGCCCATCACATTAGGGTGAGCTTACCTTTCAGTGCCTTAGAAACATTTTCTTTTGCTCATGCCTTGCCTTAGAAAAATTGAACAATGAATTTAGGCCCTCCAATTTTTCCTAAGTCCTGAATGTTATAGGATTCCCCTTGTATTTTGAATTGATATATGTGATGGGGGGCCTATTTTCTTTTATGATTTTTGTAGAAAATCAAGTAAAAAGCCTTGTATAATATTTTTATTTTTGCAAACATTGATACAAAATCAAAATATTTGAGATAGGTAAAGAAAAATCAAAACATCTGGAAGTGAATTGTGAAAAAATCTGATGTAACAAGGGAGACTTTCTATTTTGTAATTTTGAAACTGCAAGTTGTAAAACACCGATCAAGCAATGTTTCTATAAATTGCTTAGTTAGTTGTTATTTAAAATGCAGTTGTATGATGTAGTAGAGTGACAACAAAACTCTCCATTTTGAGTTCAATTCCTAGGCGGATTTGGAAAAGAGGTGGCAATTTGAGCTTTCTATTTTTAGTTTTGGATAGTTAGAACTTGATTTTTTGGAGGCTTTTTGGACCAACCCTTGGGAGATGACAACTTTCTATCTTTTGGATGCCATTTGGAGCTATTTTGGAGACTATTATTCAGGCTTTTTGAGGGAGCTCAAAAATGCATAATGAGTTGCTTTTTTGATGATGTAGTGAATCTGATTTTTTCTATTTTTGCACCATGGAGGTCACTTGATGCCTTTATATTGGAGAAATTTTGAATTTTTTAGGGTTCAGATTTCAGTTTCTTGCTCTCCTATGCATTGTAGAGAGAGTTTTGTAAACTTTTGAATCACATTTTGATATCTTGCTCCTTCAGTTTCAATACAAGCAGCAGATTTCTCCTTTCTATTTCCTTGTCATACATTTGCAGTGATAATTTGATGATTGTTGTGATTCAGAGTTGTGAGTCCTTTTGTCTTATTGTTGTAAGTTGTGGATGAGGAGTGCAAATTATTCTAGGTTGCATATTGTGTTCAACGATTCTCGAACCTCTGTGCAAAATACTTTTGAGCTAATTGTCCTAAAGTGGATTGTGAGAACTATTGTTTAAAAGAGATTGTTGTGAGTTAAGTTTCTGTCAAAATCTCCAAACATCTAGTTGATCATACTTAGCTATAGTTTTCATTTCCAATTTCCTATCTCCCCTTTTCTTTAGAAAGTTCATAGTTTAGGTGATTACCTAGAGAGAACCAACCCTAATCTGGAGATTCTCTCTCTTGCATAAACTCACCCACAAGTCTGAGAGCATTTCCATGTTGAGGCAGGATAAACAAGCTTAGCTCTTTTAAGGGTGCAATCCCGATCTCAAACAGTTCCATGCTCTTCTTCCTAATGTAAGTCAATAACCAATTTTATAGCTCCCTCTACCAACCAAGATTGTTGATCTACTATTGAATGAGTAGCACTATTGTGTCGTATATCTTCTACACCTTTCTGCACTTGACATTGGGATGCACACTATAATGTATATGCGATTTCATCCATTGACCATTCCTGTTGTCGTGTTGTTGTTCTTGGCCTGCTTGTAGGAGAACTAATAACCACAACTACCTCAACAGGTTGAGGACTATTGTCCGCTTGTACAATAGGTTCTTCTTTAGGGGGGAATGTACCCCTCTTTTATGTGCAAGCAACCTTTCCATGGCTTTCTTCTTCATTGGCGTGTTCCTCATTTCAACTTTATATTGCACCTACAGACATTAGGAAACATGTTTCAAACAAGGATAACAATCATCAATGAACACCGTTAAAGTCAGAGTGATGCATGAGCATATTATTTTTCTTTATTGTTCATGTTGATAGTTTATAATGCGAAAGTTGCTAACAATTTGATTTTTTTTTTATTTTTTTACTTTGTTTTTAATGCAAAAGTTGATAACAGTTTGAATTGAACTAAAAGTACTCGATCTTATGCACTTAGAGCGAATTGGATGTAACAATCACATTGTATAGAACTGAAATGTATTGACATTCATTAACAGTATAAGTTGAAAGCCCATATATTGAGTTACAACTGAGTGTGAAAAATTTAAATTGCATAGAACGGATTGGCATTCCCAGGCATAAACAATATAAATGAAAACCCAATAGGTTGGGTGTAACAATCACATTGCATAGAACAAAAATGCATTGACATTCATTAACAGTATAAGTTGAAAGCCCATATATTGAGTTACAAGTGAGTGTGAAACATTTACATTGCATATAATAGATTGGCATTGCCAGGCATACATAATATAAATGAAAACCTAGGAATTGAACTGAAAGCACTTGATGTTATGCACTTAGAGCATATTGGGTGAAACAATCACATTGTATACAATAGATATGCATTGACATTGTTGAAACCTTAGATATTGAGTTATAGGTTAGTGTGACAAATATTTACACTACATACAATAGATTGGCATTCCCAAGCATATATAATATAAATGAAAACTTAAGAATTGAACTAAAAACACTTGATGTTATGCACTTAGAGCAGATTGGGTGAAACAATCACATTGTATACAACAAATATGCATTGGCATTCATAAATAGTATAAGTTGAAACCCTAAATATTGAGTTACTGGTTAGTGTGACAAATATTTACATTGCATACAACATATTGGTATTCCTAGGCATATATAATATAAATGAAAACTCAAGAATTGAACTAAAAGCACTTGATGTTATGCACTTAGAGTAGATTGGGTGAAACAATGACATTGTATTCAACAAATATGCATTGACATTCATAAACAGTATATGTTGAAACCCTAGATATTGAGTTACAGGTTATTGTGACCAAACATTTACATCTCATACAATAGATTGGCATTCCCAGACATAAAGAATATAAATGAAAAACCCAATATAAATAGTATTAGGTTGAAACCCTAGATATTGAGTTACAAGTTTGTGAAAAACATTTGTATAACATACAACAGATTGACATTCGTAGGCATAAATAATTAATAGTAGTAGAATACCTGTAACTTTATAGCGGGATGTTGCTACTACTTATGCTTTTTTTGCCATTGCCTCTAGGAAAATATAGATATTAATATGAAAGTGAGACGTGCTAAATAGAAATTGGCAAAGATAGAGTAATGCATTTTTAAATTTGTAAATCTCTTTATATGTTCAATGTTGGTTTGGTATGGAGTCTTTAATTTATGTTTTTTTTAAATTTGAAAATTTGTTTTGGTGCCTTCAATTGCAAAGTTTTTATGTATTTATGGCATGCAATCCTTGTTTGCTTCCTCAGTGATTGTGGTGGCTTTACACAATTGTTTTGGTGGTTGTAGGTGGCAAATGAGGAGAAGGCACCAATAGTTGTGTCATGGATTTTGATTGATGGGACACATCAAAATGATTGATTTTCCTTGAGTATTGTGTTGTTGGGAAAGTTAGATAGGGGAGTGGGTTTGATTGGATGGGGCAGTCTTGGTTCTTAGTTGTTCTCGTGGCATCAGATCTTTGAAAATATTGACAGTGATGTAATGCATTGGGTGATATGTAAGGGGAGTGTGGGTTATACTATTTTTATATTTTGGCTGCATGTTTGAATGCTACAGGCCATTTTAATTCAAGTTGGATTGTATGTTGGTGGTGTCAGATGGATTTCAAATATTCTCTGACATGTAAGACTGTGAATAGTTATTTGTTTTTCCGATTGTTTTATCTTATAGTGATTGGACAAACTTTGTTTACTTTATGGATAAAAATTGTTTTACAATTGAATATTAAGATGGTCCACTATGAGACCCACGCAGAACTACTTCTGTCCCCTCTATTTGACCCGCTCCACTATTGGTCATCTCCCCTATAAATATTAAAAAAAAAGGAACAGTCCATGACGGGACCAATTTCTTTACTCTTTAGTACGTTAAGATAAGCTTTATTGGCGACCACAATGGCCCAGATTCCTCTCCGATGTGACCTCACCAGGATCTAAATATGTGCATAATAAAGCTTGCATGTGATCACAACCTAAACAAGATCGATACACTCAAGCCCATCAAACTACCAGTAGAAGGAAGAAAATATCACAGTGGAAGATCAGCGGAGAAGACTGAGATTGTTATTAGGGCATTTTAAAATGGAGGCCCCCACTGAGATCAGCTGCAACAAAATGTTTGATGGGTTCAACAGACGATACAAGCATTACAGTTCAACACTGGGTTGCCATATGACATTTACTGTCTATTTTCCTCCTGCAGCAGCATCCCAAAAAGTTCCTGTGAGTCTCATGCTTTCTTCTTTTATGATTATTTTTTGTTTTTGTCAATACTGTTTCATATTCGTGTCTACTGAGTTTAATTGAGGTTGTTTAATATGTTATTATTCAGTAGTTTAACTGTGACTAATCACAGGAAAAACTGCTTATTATTTTCTTTGAGATTTGATTCAGATTCATGTCTACTGAGCTCAATTTGGTCTAATAGCTTTTTATCCTTCCCTCTTTTTCATGTAGTTGAACTGTAAACAATGAATAGGAAAATGGGGTTTTTCCTTCGGTACTGAAATTTTCTTCAGATTCTGGTTTTTTGAGTTTAAGAAGTGCTTATCGATATATTTTGGGCGGGTAATTTAGTTTAGAGATTAATTAGAAAAATTGTTTTTCTTTTTTCCTAATTTTTTCCTCAGGTTATTCATTTTGAGTTCAGATCTTGGCGAGCAATGTGCTTTGCCTGGTAGGTTGACTGTGAAAACCGAGGAGAGAAACTGTATCTTTTGAAACATTTTAACCGAATTTTGCTTTAGCTTCTTGTCGTCTGAGTGTAAATCTTCTAATCAACGTATTTTGGGTGGGTCTTTAACTGTAAATACTAAGTATTGATTAGAAAATTAATAGTTTTTAAAAATTTCATTTGGATGAGCAACATCATCCAGGTTCGACACTTGAGATGTCTATTGAGGATTTGAACTTTAAGAATTTCTCTACGAGAGCTGCAACAATTTACCATTTAGGCTCGTCCCATTCAAATAGATTCATGTTCTTTTTAGTTCATTCTTGCAGATCAATGTTGAATAGGGTATTTTACCCATTTTGAATATTCAGCATGTCTCCCGGTGATTTGAATCCAGCATTCTGCTATCAAATACCGGAGCTTTACCGCTTAAGCTCTTCCCATTCAACTAGATTTGTGTTTACTGAATTTTATTCTGTCTAATCAATGTTTTTAAACTGCCAGTTTAACTGGAAATTGAGCATATTTTAGAAATTCAATTTGTTTCATGGTTGAAGGGGAATTTTGGTTAATTGTAAGCATTTTAGGGTTTGATCTTCACTTATTCACTAAGTTGCCAAAGTGGAATTGAGAACAAGTACGGACATGGGCATACAGTTTGCTGGTATGGAGTTTTTTTGGGGTTGGGTGTAGTGTAATAACCCCCACAAAGTGTTAGCTCAAATCCAAAAGAACATTTTGCGATCATTCGAATCCTAGCTCTTTTTGATCACCGAAGTCTTGATGTGGACAAGATGGGAGCACATGGAGACTAGAACAAGGACAATGGAATTTAATTGAAAGAGATTGGGGGCAAGCCAACCAAATTACGTTACAAGCAAAGTCTTAGAATCGATCAAGCCACCATGGCTGATAGTGATATTCAAATTACGATCAAGCCAAATTTGCTGAATACAAGTAGAATTGCGTCAATGCCAAAATGACAGACTATATCACCCAATTCCAATACACCCCATGTGGTGGAAAATGTATTGAAAGGAAAATGGATTGAGTGGATAAATTTACCAGGGTCTTATAATTTAAACAGGAATCTAGCCATGAATCGTCCAAAGATCTTACAATGAAACTAGGGATCTAGTTGTGAACCATCAAGGATCTTCAGTAATAAATTAAATTAGTAGTGGTAAACTATCTAGTTATTACAATACTGGAAAAAGATGAGAATTGAGATTTTCATACAATATTATAATTTTAATCAATAACAAAAAGTCTAAACATGATTATTAAGTGCATTATAATAGGAATACCTTAAAAACTGGAAATGTAAATATTGTCATACCATGAAGATTTGGATTGAGCATGAATCTAGATGTAGACAAGCAACTCTGGAATGTTATATAATCTTTTGGTAAATTGATTACTTTTCAATATTAATTTGGAAAATGCCAGGAATGAAAGTGTATGAACATAAATGAAGTTTATAGGTCTGCAGGAGAAACGAAGGCCTGCAAATGAGGTAGTATGGCCCAAAAGATAACAATAATCTCTATTCAAACTCCAAATGTTCATAAATGAAGTTTATAGGTCTGCAGGAGAAAGGAAGGCCTGCAAATGAGGTAGTATGGCCCAAAAGATAACAATAATCTCTATTCAAACTCCAAATACAACTCCAACACTTGTATGATGCTTGCAAAGAGTGATACAACCCTCAAAACTATGATTCAAGGCTGAAAATAGGTGCTGAAGATCTACAACTTGGGTTATAGAAGACTTCAAACCTATATGTCCTCACCAAAACCTTTAGCAAAGAATAACAATGATTAGTATGATTGTTGAATCAGTATCAATTTCATCAAACAAATTTGTCTTAATGGCCTCACATAGGTACAACCTAGTCAGAGTTTGTATGGCCTACAGATTTGACTAAATGAACATCATACAACCAAGATTATCAGCTAAACGGATTGATATTATTTGAAAATTGTACAAACTACAGGAGGTACGACTTGCTAATAGGGAAAAGTACAACATATTTTAGACTTTTAAGTCTGCAATTTCTTCACAAATATTATGGCTTGCAAGGTGTTAGATCTCCAAAATAAACACACTGAGAATCACCAAAAAACTGAAACGATGCTTAGAACAAACACAAAAAAACTGATCAATCATAGAAAATTTCACACCACACCGAAAATCGACAATTGGGAAATTATTGTCTGATGAAGCACACTGGAAATCCTTGGATAGAATTGCACTGAAAGGCTAGGAGGGTTTTTGTCCTTGAAACCAACAATTTAGAGGGTTTTTATCCTGGGGAAAGAAAGAAGAATGTATGTTCACTCTTTATAACTTTTTTGAGCAAATAAATAATATTATATTCTTTTGACAATTATCTTTTTTGAGGAAATAAAATAATATTATATTCTTTTGACAATTATTTCCTCAAAGTTATAAAAATATAATAAAAAGTGTCCCTTTTACTCACCTTTTTGCACCTTGACTCTAGGAACACTTTATTTAATCACTTATAATGACCTTTCAAATAATGAAATATAAATTCGTTTTCAAATTATTAACTTAAAGTTACTTTTTGATAACTTAATTTAATTATTTAATTAATTTTCCTTTTTCCACCACCCCATTAGCCTATGGGGAAAAAGCGAAAAATAGGCTAATTGTCATCAACAAATTTATGCTTGAGAAGGGGACATGACATAGTTGTACCAAAACAAAATTCACATATATATTTTGCAGGCTAAAAATAGGAATTAAGTTCAGAATACAGTAATACCACATATCATGCATATGCTAAACAAAACTGCCATAAATTTTACAAATACAGTATACTTATATGTTGTCAAATTGTCAAGTTTGATTGTCACAATAGATATTTGTATACAAGAGAGATGTAGAAGGTGAAAAAAGGAAATGAACAATAGAAGACCTTGCAAAAGATCTCTCTATTGGGAGATAGTGCATAACATAGATTAACAACTATTAGATATTAAATAAGAAATTAACTCAATATTGTTAATTTATTAATAGGTGTTAGTTGTTAGTTAGTTGTTGGGTAGTAAGAAGTTAAAAGGCTTTATAAAGCCATTGCAATGTAATTATTAGTGTTGAAAATGAATGACTAATTTGTGGTTTTGAGCCTTTGGCTCTTTGTTTCTCATTTTCAATATGGTATCAAAGCAGGTGTCTTTGTGAGACCTATTTGTTTGCCTTTCATTCACTTGTGTTTCCTCCAAAGTGGTATAATACTATAAACAAAGGCCAAGCAGTGCAGACCACATGCAACAACCATTGTTGTCCATCCACCATTCTTGCATTTTGTCAATAGAGACACAGTGCAGAGCACCTGCAAATTTGACAACATTCATCATCCATTTGCATTTGGTTTCTCTCCTCTCTCCATCTTGTTCACTCTTGTAGTTTTCATTCCATTTTGTTCATATTCATATTAAAAATCAACAAAAAAGAAGAATTTTTTTTATAAATTCAAAGATGCAGAAATCTTTGGTGGAACAAGTTTGTTGTTAAGCTGGAAAAACATTCATATGTTTCTCTATTGTCACTGGGAATATTGTGTCTGAATTTCAATCTGATCTAATTACAATAGACAACAATTACTAGAATCTTCAATATATTTTTCCAGATGTGGTGAAAACGTTGTGAAATGTTTGCCATTTGACTCACTTACATGACAAGTCTGCAACATTTGATAATATTTCAAAAGCACTATCATGAATCTGTCAACGCCATTTCGGTTGGTATTGATACTTATTTGGAAGACAAAGTGTTGAAACTATGAGAAAGTCTCTAGATGTGGCATGGGATGTTATATGTATTTGTGCAATATTTTTCAGAATTTCTTCATGACTAGAGCTTTATTTTTCCACAATGAGGCATAGATTTAGACTAGAATTAGTGGAAGTGGACCCTAACAAATATTTCTTCCAACTTGCACAAAATGGAGCAAGGCCTTCTGAGCACAATTTCGTTATATTTTGATTGATCTACAAGGGTTTCAAGTTGAAGGTACGTTGCTAGATCCAACAAGGAGCCATCATTTCAAAGTATTTTGGGTCAAAGCAAACCTTGCCAAACCCCTATTTTCATATATAACAGTTCATTTTTGGCATCAAATTTTTTTTGGTGACTTCTTATTTTCAACCGGCTATCTTAAATTTGATGTCCAAACTACCGTCATCAAATATTGTGTTAAATTTGGTGGCCAAATGACTGTCAAAAGTATTGTCTTAAATTTGACAGTCAATTAACCATCATTGAGTATTTTTTTTTGAAAGTGCATGATTTTTTGTGTATTTTGTAGTGGTGTGATTATTTTGAACTCATCTTGTGCAAAAAAAATATTTGGAGCTTGTGGCCACATGGCATCTGTAAGCACTAAGATCAAGTCCACTTTGTTGTTTCTGGCAAGTGGCACTTGTAATTACACTAAGCTTAAAGTGCCAACCTCATATATTGTTGGATGGGTTTCTTGGTTGAGTAATTTGGGGGAGGGGTAATCTTGTGTTTTGTTGGTTGTAATCATGTCTTCTAATGCATGGAAAGTAAAGTGTGATTATTGTGGGAAGAAAAAACATACAATAGATGAATGTTTACTGAAAGAACTTGATGATTTGAAACTTTATGAACTTCATCAGTTGCAGTAGCTTTACATTGCCAATGGCATTCGTTTGCTTAATTCCTTTGAACTAACATCAACCAAATTATCTAGTGTTTTTACTTCATCATATGTTTGGGACACAATGGGGGATGATAAGTGTAGTTGAATGGCATGCGTTGAGATCTCATCTCCTTCATCTACTATTTCTTTTGAGGATGCTTGTGAGTCCATAGTTTTGGCTCCTTGTGATTCAATGTAGCAGGACATGCATCGTCTTCCAGAGATGGCTACTTGGGATGAGTACTTGATAGACATTTTTGGTTTGTTTTGTGAGTCCCACATTTCAGATTTGGGAGACACCATTGATTGCATTCATCTTCTCCTTGATGAAGATGCTCCTTCTGTTGTTGCGAGGGAACACTTAGACCCTCTTGTTCATTCTCTACATGATCATCCTTTGCAGTTTGACATGAGCGTGGATTCTTTTGGACAACATTTGCAGGAGCCTTTTTTGTTTTTAAATGAGGTATCTTTGTCTTTGGATTGCGTTCTTCAATCGTTTCTAGGAGGTTCTAGCTTGACTTCTTCGGCAATGTGGCCTGGAACGCTCGTTTGGAGTGTGACACCTTTTGGTATCGACATGGAGACATTTGAGCATTCTTTAGAGACTTCATCTATCGACCTTCTTCTCACACCTTCCTTTCAAGAATGAGAAGACATCCTACTTACCATCTTGGTCTTGTTTCTTCCCAATGGGGGGATGTTGTTCGACGGCCTTGGATCATCTTTAGCATTTAGTGTTTGTAACAGCCTTCCCAGACTACAGTTTAAAATTTTCAATTGATAACTAACTTTCAGCTGAACTACAGCTAAATTGTTTTCGAAACAAGGGTTTCCAATTGATCCAACTAACTCAAACTTGCAAATATCTTTTTAATTTTCAGTTTCAGTTTCAGTTCACATGAATCGTTCAACAGTTTTCCGCCAACTGATCATGGCAGATCAATAACTAAATAACTGCCCAACTAGGGTTTCATTTGCAGCAAGACGGAAAAGAGAATTCAATTCAGATGTCGTTACATTATATACTTCATCAACTAACTTTTAATTTCATTTTCAGCTGAAAAGAAACTATTAACTATAAACATCTAACAGGAAATTGCAGAAGAATAATAATTACTTTTCTTGGCTCCCAGAAGATAACGAATAATTACTACAGCTATGAAACAATGTAACAGCTGAATAAATTCAAGTAACTATCTCCCTAAGTATCTGAGAATCTTACTATGTTCATTAACATAAAGAATAACATTCATGGCATAGATGAAATAGAAGTTCAATTACCATTGCATGTACCTGGATTTATGAGATAGGAAGAATTCCTTTTGACATCATCTCCATACTATCATACTTGGAAATCTTTATCGAGGGAAAGAGAATTATCATCAGGGGCTTTACCGCCCAACCAAGACCTACTGGTCTCCCGAGTTTCTTCAACTGAAGAACCCGCCCTCCACGAGGGTAATCAACATGGATCAATTTATCATCATGCCTTTGAGCCTGGTGTCAAGGACCTATACCTCCTGATCGACCTAACTAAGGGTACCTCCCAACTAGATAGGCCACTCTGATCAGTGGTATATCTGATACTTGATAGCTGACAGATGCTGAATCTAGCATCGTACCTTGGCCAAGGATTTTAATAACGCTGGCACTCCTGTGCCGATATCTCTAGCACTCCCGTGCTGATATCTTTGGCACTCCTGTGCCGTCAGCATTTTCACCCTTGCTCGACACGACAACTCTAAGATCAAGTTCACATTTTTAAATTAGCAATTTAATTACCATTTCTTCTAATTCGAGGTTATATCTTAACCATTCAAGTTCATACATAATTAAGGAGATTCATTGGTGTAAAGGATTTTCAAGTCTTTCTTATTTATCCCATAAGGACTCGATGAGCATTGATATGCACTAAACAAACTTCTAATTAGAAAGGAGAGTAAATAGATAACCAGATAGATCAAGTCCCTTAGTTAATTTCAAATGGTTCAAAGGAACCCAAAGTTCAGAATCTTTTATATCACTTAAGGTTAAGATAATATCATTAGGCATCTATTTATATAAAGAGAAAGAGGAAGATTCTCAACTCCACAACTATCACTTCCTTTAAGACTAAATGTCTTCTCAACACAAAAATTGTTATCATTGAGCTCTTATGTACCGAACGACATATACAATTAAATGGTCTTTCAAATCTTTACCAATTCAACTATATATTTGGTCTCAAGTAAGATTACATGGTTTGGTCATTCCTTCCCAGTTCCCAATTGTATCTTAACTACAAGGTTTATATGCAAGAAGAGATTTAAATAATGTGGAGTTTTAAGACCACTTTAATATCTCACCATGGTTTGACGAACAAGGAAAAACCCAAGGCCATCGGCAAATCAAAACTAATCAGGTGAAGTTCCCTTTCTGATTATAACCCAACATTCCTCAAATACATGAACAAGATTGATCACAACATAGAAAAGAAGGAACCATAACCATTTGGGTTCCTCAACAGAGGATCAAGACCTCAGTTTTAAGGCCACAAAATCAACAGAAAAATCATGAAATATAATTAATTGTTTGATTAACTTCAAGGTCGACATTGCCCAGACCAAATCAAGGAATAAAGTTGGAGCACAAAAGACTCAGAACAATCTGGTCATGCCATCGAAGATAACCCAGTTCGGATTTCATTACAAAAGAGTCTACAATCTGTTTATTATCAATTAAGAGAAGAAGAATGTTTCCAAATTACTCTAACACAAAAGGATAATTAAGATTTCAAGATGGGTTTCACAGTCCTGATTATGACAACTTCTAGAAATTATTCGGATTTATTAATCAATATTAATAGAGGAGTCGTGTACGTCACTTGCCTGTGCGAATAATTTGAGTTTGCAACAAGAGAAACTCTTCTCGTAGACACCACCGTCTACAGTCAGACCACAAGTTATACCCAAGAATAAGCGCTTCTCCAGGCACCGTTCAAATTCAGATAGAATAGATTGTAATTATGAACTCATCGAAGACAAAACAGAGGATATTATAATTCTTAGAAAACTGTTCTAAAACGTCAATTCCCGAACTTATGCTTGGGCCTTAGCAGAGCTCGACTAGAAGGAAAAATCTCGTGAGTAGCGATTGCCAGAGAAAGAGACGGATATGGTTGACCATAAGCAAGCCGATGCCATCAGAGGAAAGAGGGATTATAGAACGTAAGAATGAATTGAGTACCGAGTTTCCCCAGAGACGTAAAAAGACTGAAAGAAGATTATTTTTTTCTTTTTCCAGAAGCTCGAACCTCCTAGGCGTTATCAAGAACCTTCCATCTACCCATTCTTGGGCGTTCATCAAAACGGGTCGAGAGCATCCTGAAGTCCCGACACAAAACCCCGACGCCGACTCAAGCCGTTACAAATTGAATAAAGAAATATTCGATGCCAACATAATTAATTTCAAAAGTAAATTGATATGAATATCGATATCTTCATATCCAATTTATTATTAATTTAATATTAATTATCCATCGCATAAATATATGTATATATACCAAGAATTATTTCTCTCAACGCACATTAAGATATTATTATTATTTAATATTTATTTATATTAATTATTTTATTTTATTATTTATAAACCTTTTGAAATCTCCTTAAAAGGTGATTATATATATATATATATATATATATATATATTTAAAATTGACTTACATAACTGCTAATTATATTTGATAACTTTTGGCCAAGTTACGACTTCGATACTTATCCTACACCGACTCGAGGTAGACGATATAATAGATCCATTGTTAATCATGCCCTCTCCCTGATGATATTTCTCTTTCCCTCGTGGCGTTGGCAGTCCTGCATCCACTAACAAGGATTATGGTTAGATCGTTCTCAACGGTTTAATGATATGTATTTAAATTTAATATCATGATCTCATTCATCTTCACGTGAACAATAAATTCATTGGCAGAATAAAAAGTTCATTAACATTACAGTTACGATAAGAGAACAACTATCACATTCTAAATGTCATAATCACATGAAAGCATTTGCTTGCAACAAACATTGAATTTGAAATACATAACCTAACATTTACTTTCAATGAGGATGTATCAGTTGTTGAGCATCTACCATCATTGTAGGAGACTCTATATTGAGGGGAGGTTGCATGGTCTCTCTTCTTCTCTCCATTAGGGGGACCTTTTTCCTCACATGGGGTTTTGTCCTCATTGTTCATTGAGAGCATCTTCTTTTTTATCTCTTTTGGGGAGGAGTTTTGTCCCATTGGTTTTCCTTTCTTTGTTTGTAGAGATTGCATTTGCATTTGTTATTGGTACCTTAACATGGCCTCATAGTTGAGACCCATCTTTGTGTCTTTTGCATAATAATCGACTCCCTAAGTTATACTTAAGGGGGGAGTTGGTGTAAATAGGTATTTTATCTATCTAGTCATTAGTAGGTCCTATTTATATTGTTCAGTCCACTTAGGGTCCCAGGGACTTAACCCTTCTAGATAGTGTTATTTGTTACTTGGGGATCTTATTTTATCTTTTGGCATTTAATGCTTGTGTCCTAAGTCATGTAATATTTGTTGAGGTGGTTGTCTCATTATATAGGATTAAGGCACATGTCAAGGTCTTGTCTAATCCTATCTAACAACTTGCCTTTATAAGCAAGGCATCATATGTACATCAATATTCAATTTGGCAATCTTACATTTATAATCATAGCATTATATTTTTGCCATTTCTCCCTTATGGAAGTTATTGTTTTCTTGTAGGTGATCTTGGGGTGTTGAGGAGTTCATTATAAACTCCTACAAATTTAATGCTTTTAATGAAAAAACACAAGGATACATAGGGATGTGTCCCATCTTGTTTTGGATGCATACCCATATAGTGGATGTTTTGGGGACATGGGGATGCCTTGGAAATGTCCCTTGGCCCTCATTTTTGTGCAAAGTTGTCTTGAAGCGTTTTAAAAACACATCAGTTTTTTGGGGATGACAGTGATGACCCCCAACCATTCTAGGGGCAGCCAATCGTCTCCACTTAAAAACACTCAAAGAAGAAGCCTGTTTAGATTAGAATATCAAAAAGTTTCTCAATGGGTCCCCATATTGCCGTCATCCCTAAATGCCTTAACATAGCCTTCCTTGTTCATTTGAATGATTTAATCATATTTTTCATCATGCTTGGGTAGATGAAGCGACCAATTTATAACAAGGATCCTAGTTTGGATTAAGTAGCATATCCCATTGTGATGTGGTGGTTGAGCAATATGAACACCTTGCTTCATATGGCAGCCTTTGCTTTAAATCCCAAATGGTATGCACCAAAGACCTAGAGAGTGCTTTCTTTCTAATGATGAAGAGGTGAAAGAAAGGTTAATGAAGATCCTTTGGAAAATGTATTCAAGTGAGGAGTCAATTTACTTGAAGAACAATGGCTTGCTTTTGCTAACCTTTGTGGCTCAACATTCAATAAACTAGAAGTGAAGGTAGATAGAGATATATAAGCTCAAAACGACCCTATTTGATAGTTGACATGGCATGGCAAGGATACAATAGAGTTGAGGATACTTGCCATACACCTTTCATAGGTTATCAATTTCTCTACTACAAAGAGGAATCGGTCCATGTACAACTTCATCTACTCTATCAAGAGGAACAAACTTACCTTGTCGTGCGA
Organism: Sequoia sempervirens; assembly: GCA_007258455.2. Lineage (NCBI taxonomy): Eukaryota > Viridiplantae > Streptophyta > Pinopsida > Cupressales > Cupressaceae > Sequoia > Sequoia sempervirens. The sequence goes on from VDFB02337930.1 coordinate 45,505, forward strand.
AGAAGTTGGTGGCCATGCATAGTGCCTTTCAACGTCAGGATTGACAAACTCTTAAGCATTGACACTTTATCTTTGTGGTGAAATGTTGATCTTGAAGTTGCCACACAAATTGATGAGGAAGAGGCAAAAGAGGTATTGATGGGTGTTCTGTTGGATGAGACAACCCTTGATACTGATAGTAAATCAAACTCAAAGTTTGACTTTGATTTAGGTGAGGATAGAGCAGAGGCATGTAGTAGGTCTTAGATTGTCCGCATTTTGTCATTTTGCACTTGTAGCCTTCTCATTTTGTCATATTATGTATATGCACATTGGTGATGAAAACTCAAATTGAAATGATTAGACATTGAAAGTTCGTTAATTTGTGCATTGACTTATGAATTCTCCATTCAGCTCTAATGTTTTATAATATGGTTCTGTAATGTATATGATGAGTGCCTTACACATGCATAATTGAAATTTCGTATTTAAAAAAAAAAATTCCTTATTTTTTAATTTCCATCCCTGTTGTCCCCCAAAAAAGTCATCATATACCCTGCTGTCCCAGAAATGCATCCCCTTTTTCTTGCCATCCTGGTCCTGAAAACTTGGTGTAACATAGAATAAACATAAAATACGACTTCCATGTAAGCTTTGACTTTAAAAAGTAGATTGTTTGAAGGTTGGATGTGGAAACGAAACTTCAACGTTATGTTTTATGGTTATAGTTTTAAGTTTGGGGCTATGTTTTGCTGCAAACTTCTCACACATCATGTCTGCAAATGAAATCCCTCACACTGCCACCAAATCTACATGCTACCTCTCCAGCTCCATGCTTTTTGTTGCAATTGGCACATGCCATAACACAGGCAGCCAAAAAGCTCTTCTCCAGAGCAACATAGAGCTGCAAATGTAAAGGTCACTTCCAATGTGTGCTCAGATTGCACAGTTTGCAGTCCCAAAAACAGAATACCCCAACCTGCACCTCTGCTGTGTGCAGCTCTTCATATGCAGAGCAAAGACTGTGAAAAATGGCACTTCCTACCCTGTTTTCAAATGACACCCAATCTGGCATGCTTCTCTTCGACCCTTACATGTGTAAAGCACCAGAACAAGGGTACACAACAGTTGCCACTATTGAACATCCCAGATCTACACATGTGGTCAGCTGCAGATGTTGCCAAACAACATGCCGGTAGTAGCACCTAGAACATACAACAACCACTACAAACTATTGCATGCACAATCATAGATCGGAAAGAGCTACAGGCCAAAAAAATGAAGCCAAATCTGCAAATGTGAAAACAATGATGCAGATCTAAATCTGAAAATAAGTGCAGATTCACAATAGAGAACCTTAGATTGCATAAAACTCACAGATCCAACATGCCAAAAAAGTAAAAACACAGATCTGTAATAAATTTCAAGAAAAAATGAAATAAAGCAAAAATCTGAGCCATGATAAATCTACAAAACATGCAGATCCAAAAGACTCACAACAAGATGAATTGAACAGACCCATGAAGTTTCCTATTGCAAATCTCATGCAAACAACCTGCATAAAAAACAAACTGTGCCTTCACTCTCGAACCCAAAATGTAGTATCATGTTAGGAAAACCACTTTACAGGGGACTTGCATATTGAATGAAAAAAGTTGTAACTTGTAACACTCAAATAAATGAATTAAAAATGATGACATTAGGTACCCTGACTTCATTAACACATTGTCTGAATTCTCAATTACACAGCAACATGGCTTCAGTTATAATTATAGTACAACTTTCCTCTTTAAATAAAGTCACAAAACCAGTGACCTATTAGATATTGTCCATGTGTGATAAATCAACACACCCTAAACATAGGCATTAAAGCACTATTACATCATTGGTTCACTTCTAGGCATTAAATCACTATAAGGCATAACTTCAATGCAACATTAATATTTGAACAAGATGTATTTAAAGTCAAATGTATCTTGGTATCTTTTCCTCAACAGATTTTGATTATTCCTTTACCCACTGTAATTGATTTTTCCCCTTTTGGATTAGTTATTGACATTGCTTGTGGTGTCATATAATTATATTTGACAAATTTAGTTAGAATCAGTTAGAAACTGAAGAGTTGAAGCCTGCACAGTTTTCGATTTGTTGTCATCTTCCTCTTTGTGCCATTTAGGTTTGCTCTTTCAAGTTAGTTATTGTGTACACAACTTATGAATTAGAATATGCATGTGTTTGCATAGTCAATTATATATGTATCAATATGGAACCAATTTTAAGTTGTCTGGCTTTGTACCTATTGGTTGACTGGAATGTAAAAAAGTGCACAGTTAGATTATTAGCTAGGTATATTGGGATTGAATTGTTTTGTCTTCTTTTTATTGTTATCACACTCATTGTATTAAGCACATCTCAAATTTTTGTCTTCTCAACTGGTTTTATCTAGTGTACTGTGTCCCTGAGGTTCTCCATGCATTACAAGAAACAGTTTTGTCTTCTACACGTCCCCAAAGGCAAAACCAAAAAATTGAGGATTTCCCCTATTTTAGATATTCCATGGAGACAACCTGGCATCCCTCAACCTTCAAGGGAATGTCATGGTGTTCCCAATGGCTTGCAGTTTAGCATTAAAAGATCCTCCCTCCAAAACCTATAATAATATCCTGAGCTGAAACTGGTCATGCCACGTTTGGCACCACAATTATTTTGCTAGATGAACCACATCCTGCTTTTGACAATATTCCCCTGCTAACAACAAGCAAAGCAAGAATATGAATTAAGAAAATAAAACATAAGCAATTTAGATCATGCAGAGTAACCACAACATCCTTCTTATTTTCCCTTAAAAAAGAAAAATATAGATGAAAGCAGACAATATACCTTTAATTCACTGACAACAATGTTGATATAGTCTCAAGTTGTTTGCTTTGATCCTGACTGACAACAGATTGATCTGGTTTGGTTACCAGATTGGGGAAAGGTGCTGAGCTAGTTGATGGACTGTTAAGTTTTTTTTTCTTTTCTTTTCTTTATTTGTCTTTTAAAAATTTAAATATTAATTTTAGATATTTTTCTAATAGCCATTTCCCTGCTATTGGCAAAACCCAAATTTTTTTGTTGTTGTCCCCTATACTGCATCCCTGCATCTTTCTGTCCTGGGAAATTGGAGAAACACTGAAAATTCTGAGTTACTTGTTTTGCTATTTTGATAGATATTTGAATGACAATGTATTTAACTTGATAGGTCCTATACTGGCTTTCTGGTCTTACCTGCACGGATGAGAATTTCATAATAAAATCTGGAGCCCAACGTGCTGCATCTACAGAAAGCGTTGCTTTGATTGCGCCTGATACATCTCCAAGTAAGTTTGCATGTCATAAATATTGATTAATATGATGCATTGAGGATTTAGCCACTCCTGATTTTTTTTCTATTAGGAGCCTTTGATATCTTTTCTTATTTGTTTGTCACTTTTATTCTGTTATCGATGATTTTAAACAGGGGGTCTAAATATTGAAGGGGAGTCTGAAAGCTGGGATTTCGGTGTAGGTATGCAAACTTCAGCTTTGTATGCTCTCTTTTGTGTAAGTTGAAAATTGAAACACGTGTATGTTTTTTGATGTTTTTATGTTTCATGATCTTCCCTTTCTTGGTTTATAATTGAGAATTCTAGAAGTGAACGTTTTAAAATATAAATGGTACAAAAGTTTTTAAAGATAAATACAGCAATAAATATGTTAATGTTAGAAAGGTGGCCAGAAGCAATGATCAACTTGATTTATGTAGGTGCTGGATTTTATCTTAATGCCACTCAAGAAAAATGGAAAAATTGGCGCATGTATGATTATGTTGTTGATGAACTTCCCAAACTCTTAAGTGCTTACTTTCATCAGCTTGACACTTCAAATGCATCTATTTTTGGGCATTCCATGGGGGGACATGGAGCTCTTACAATTTATTTAAAAAATCCAGACAAATATAAGGTTTGATATCAAGCTTTTCATTTTTATCATCCATTTAGAGTAAATTTATTGCTTTCATAGAAACAGAGAATTTGTCATCATGTCAATAGTTCTTTTAAATACAACAGCAGGGTTTGTTAATACTATGTTCTAATATCTAGTTTGGGCGACCTTTGCTATTAATAAATTTTGTTGGATAAATGCAGTCTGTGTCAGCGTTTGCACCTATTTCCAATCCCATTGACTGCCCATGCGGTCAGAAGGCTTTCTCGAATTACTTGGGCAATGACAAATCCAGCTGGGAGGTGAGCTGTTATTCTAATGTCTTAAAATTGACCCACTTTCTGAAATTTTCTGGTCAGTATGTTGTAAAGGGTGAACAGAATTGTTTGCACTGAAACTTTTGTGCTCACTTCTTGTTTTTATACAGGAATATGATGCAACTTATCTAGTGAAGAAATGCAATAAATTATCAACTACTATCCTGATTGATCAGGTAATCATGCACATCCTTCTATAATATATTATAAAATGATTTAATTGACAAAATAAAATGGCATGGTAGATTACTATGAATGTCTTCTCATTAGACAGAGGCTTTCAAGAAATTTGACATATATTTAATATGAATGTCTCCTCATTAGACAGAGGATTTCAAGTACACGTCAAATTACTTGAAAGCCTCTGTCTAATGAGGAGACATTCTTATTAAATCTACCAAGCCATTTTATTTTG